>CM040179.1:14446699-14719199 GCA_022606695.1 Vaccinium macrocarpon
CACTTCACATGAAAGTGACTCAACACGACGACACGACAGGACCAGCCGTTTAAGGTTCTGAAGAGATGGATGACCGAGACGAAAATGATACAGGTAGGGTGAAACTGTGGATTGGAATGCAAGAGAGGTAGTCTGCTCGCCATCCAGAAAGTAGTAAATGCCACCACGTTCAACTCCACCTCCAATCTTCCTCCCCGTTTTGAGATCCTGAAAGACACAAGAATCAGGATAAAAGGTCACTGAATAGTTTAAAGCATTGGTAATCTTACTAACAGACATAAGACTAAAAGGAAAGCGAGGAACATGTAGAACAGTATCTAAAGAAAGAGATGGATTTAAAGTAATAGAACCCAAACAAGCAATTTTTGTGGTAGAACCATTAGCCAATGTAACACGAGAAGGAGTCCCAGAGGGACGACAATCAGACAAGACAGCAGATACACCAGTCATATGATCAGAAGCACCAGAATCAATGACCCAGGGAGTATGAGAAGCAAGGTAAGCAGAAAGAGGACCTTTCTGAGCGAGCGTAGCAGTGGAGGCAGAAGTCTGAGTAGAACGGTAGTGCTGAAACTGCTGATACTCATCCTCGGGAATGGTAACTACACGAGGGGTGCTGTTGGAAGAAGCCTGTGAACAATCATCCTCGGAAACTGTGACTTGGTGGGCGGAAGGGCGACCACGAAGATCCCAACAATAGTCAATAGTATGATTATTAGCATTGCACCAAGTGCAGTGTCGAGGCACTTTCCCACGGCCTTGACCACCACCTCCTTGTGCACGACTTCCACGACCAGAATCACGACTAGAACCTCGGCCAGTATCACGATTAGAACCACCACCACGACCAAAACTACCACACCCTGTATCACGACTAGAACCACTACGACCAGCTCCCCCCGCTGTTGGGCCACCACGAGAATAACCACCATGAGAAACGGTAGTAACTAATACTGAACGATCAGAAGGTAATTGAGAAGCAGTCATAGAACCAATATCAGAAATAGAAGCTTGACGAATACGACTGAAAACCTCACCAAGAGATGGTAATATCCGTTCTCCCAAAATATGCGAACGAACTGAATCATAGGTAGGGGAAGGCAAGCTAGACAGAAATCGAGCAACAAATAGCGACTGTCGCCGGCGCTCCATAACTTGAATATCTGCAGAAATAGGCTGAGAAATCTTGATCTCTTCACAAAGACCACAAAACTTAGCATAATGGGTTTCCAAAGATTGCTCACCCATAGACACGGAGAAAAATTCTTGATGAAGATCGTACGTCCAACTAAGGTTGTTAACCCCTGAAAACATCTCTTGTGCTTGTCTCCAGACAAGCTTAGCTGTGGGTAAGAACATCAAAGGACCACTAATATGAGGCTCCATAACATTCCATAAGTCAGAACGAATGCGAGCATCTTCAGATTTCCATGCAACATATGTTGAACTAGTTGTGGCAGGAGGATCATCAGTAAGCCATTGTGAGGTTGACTCACCCTCAAAATATACTTCAACAGCCTTGGCCCAAATAGCATAATTCTTATCATTTAAAATAATAGAAGTAATAGGTCTCTTGTCACGATAGCGAGAAGAACCAGAGATACTGCTAATAACAGTAGAACTAGAAGCAGCAGCGGAAGCAGACTTATCTTCAGACATATTACCAAACAACGGAGACGAAAGTAATCACTGACAAACCATAAACAACCACTAATCTGTTGAACAAAGATAAACAACTATCCAAATTGAACAGACCACTGAACCTTTGCCACTGCTCATACCAATCAACTCAATCAAACACTAACAGAATATATTTACCATACCAGAAATAAGAGATCAACTATGGCAGTCAAAATAGCATGCGCAGCAACTAGGAAAACTCCAATCGACAGTCAATCGAAGCAAAGACATGTGATTTCAGATGATTTCAAGCAGATCTCAAGAACAAGAAGCCATTTTCGCGCAGCAACAAGTATTTTCGAGCAGCAACAGGGTAATTTCGAGTTCAACCAGCCTCGAAATCAATTGGGTTAGTGTTTTTCGAACTTGATTAGGGTCGGAAACATACTGGGTAGGGTTTTTGAACGTGATTAGGGTCTGATTGGAGGTCAATTCGAGGTTTTGAGGTTTAATTGGTGATCGATTTAGGGTTTTGAGGGTTGTACAGAGGTCAAACAGATCTGGGTTGAGGTTTATAGGACTCGGTTTAGGGTTTCAAACACCACTGATGGGATTTCGAATGGTGATTGATGAAGTTAGGCTAGGTCAGCGTTTGGGTCAAGGTTAGGTCAGTGTTTGGGTCAAGGTCGGGTTAGGGTTTGGATTAAGGGAGGCTCTGATACCATGTTAGTTGTGTGTGTGTGTGTGAGAGAGAGAGAGAGAGAGAGAGAGAGAGAGAGAGAAGTGTAAGGGTGTTGAATAAACCCTAACACGAGAGAACTTTATTTATATTGTTACGAGACATGTTACATAATATAACTAAGCAATGTGGGACAAAACATATAAACTATTCTAACACCTTTGAATGTCTTTTTTGTAAGCAATTTATGCTCGATTCAACACTTAAATCCACACGTCCTTTCATCAAAATATGGAATAACGCATTTCATATAAAAACTAAAGAAAACATTTAACCAAAATAAATACGTAACTCACCTTTGAAACGTGAACCATAAAATAGGGCTCGTATAATTTATCGATGGACACTGACCCTGCTCGTGTCACATAATTTTATTCTACCGTTAATGCACTATTTGATCAAGTCACTGATCGAGGAGGAGAAGTTGCTGAAAAATGGTAAAGGTGGTGTGCTAGGGACTTGTGGTTGAAGAAAGAACAATAATAAGAAGGGATAGGTTTTAATTTTGTGACGAGAAGAAAAAGAATTGTGCAATGTCAATGCTCTGGATGTTGAATGAAAGAAGCAAGGTAATGTGCACATAAATCAAAATGATTCTTGCGTCTGCCCTCTCTGATGCCTTTTGGCTTTGATTTGAGGGCATGATTCCGCAGCAAACGCGACGGTATAGGGGGACCATTGTTTCAGTGGTATTCTGTGAGTAGCCACTTTGTGCATTTATTGCCAAAGATTAGGTCAGTCTCCAACCATTTGTTTCAGTGGTATTTTCGGAGCAGCCACTTTGTGCATTTATTGCCAAAGGTTAGGTCTGTCTCCTATCCATCCCCGGCCCATACCCCTAATTATTGGGGACTAAATGAGTTATGTTATTGTTGTGATGTTGTCGACGAGAAGAAAAAGTGGAAGAAAATATAAAGAGGAAAAAGAGACATGCATGGCACGTGGGGCTGCCCCTTTAACTTTCTCAGCTCCCAACTGTGTTTTTGCCTAGGCAAATAATGCCACCGACGATACACCGTTGACATGCAAATTCATTCCACCTACTGTGTGGACTAGTCCTTGATTAATTACGTTGTACGGACTTTTTTTCTCGAAAAAGTACTAGAAATTCAACTTTTAGTTGGAAAATTATTCTAGGAGGATTGTGGCGACGAAATTCTTCTTAAGATAATTAATTCTGAAATTCAAATTTTATTTATGAAAAATCGGGTTATCATAGTATCAAAAAGCAAGAATATGATTTGTGAGAGTCCCAACCTATGTTACGCGGACTCTCGTAATTGTATAAAGTACCCGTGTTGGACACTCGACACTCAGATAAGGGTGTGGGATATGTGTCCGATAAGTTTAGTAAGACACTTCTATAGAAAACCTAATTGTAATTTGAGTTTATCGTGGAAGTATACACAAACCTCTTTTATTGTCCATAAATGCACTATAGAACCTTAAACCACCATTTTACGTAAGAAAATACACAAAATATAAACAAATTTGAATATTTTGCCGTGTTCCTGTGTCCTTGAAATTAGAAATAGTTGAATCTGACACCTAGATAGATACCCGCACCCGACACCCATACCCAAGTCCAAGTAACATAGGTCCCCACATCAGGCTGGTCCTTATTTACAAATTAAACTCCTGCCTACATGAGCCATAATAAGTTTAGCAAACTTCAAAGGTCCCAGTGTTGCTGCCCTTCATATCGATATTATTGCAGTGTCTAGGGCGTAATTTAGTAGATGCTATTTCGCATAGATGCTCCCTAATATTCAGCTATGTTTTTACAGGTGGCTGAGATAAGTCGAGTTTTAAGGCCTGGTGGTGTTTTTGTTGCTACCACCTACATTCTGGATGGTCCTTATTCTGCACTGCCACTTTTGAGGCCTCTGCGTCAGGTGGGTTTCTTCAACTTGAAACAGCTTAACTAATTTGAGTGTTATTCAACAGGATAGATGCGAATAATGAAGTGAAAATAAGGGCTTGAATCCTATGGACTAAGATCACATCAATTTGCTCCCATATTGTTCCTGTATTAGCCCCACCAGAAGATATTGTTTTTTTTTTTTTTTGTTGGTAACGTAAGTTATATTAAGCAGCCGATTAGAGGAGCACAGAGGCATTTCCCAGAAATTGCCAACAAACAACAGCCGTTATTAAACCAGAAGCCTAAACAAAACACAGCTGCAGCAACTGCCATACTTAGAAGGCTAGAACCAAGATGCAAAGGAAAAGTCGAGCTAAAGACTACCAATAAGAAACAAACCCGTTTTCATGGTCCTCCAATGAGTAAACAACCAACCATCTTTATCAGACATTTTCATATGCCAAGAAGTGATGCATGACGTGATCTGAGACTCAATTCTGCAATCTTGTCTTTTGTGGGCAATCTCTGATTTTAATTGTTGGAAACTAGGAAGACCTTTCATCGGACTTGATTAAATAGTTGTTTTGTTTTTCAAGTTGTTTCATTTTTATTGTTTTCAAATGAGTCAAATTTCCTTTTTTGCACTTCATCTCTGAGTACCCATTTACTTGAAACTGATCTGCTTCCGATTTTCAATTTTGCTACCCTTTGTCCATGCTGAGGGCTGCAGCACTAGAAAACAGCAAAACACTTGCTCAAACAATGATTATTTATTATTTGAACTTCCGTTGTACACACAAAAAAAAAGATTATTTTAATTTTTCCAATTTACAGAATTTTGATTCGTTGCTGATAATAGATTCTTGTGTTTCTCAATGTAGAATATCGGGCAAATCTCTGGCAGCCATATCTTCCTAGATGAACGTGAACTCAAAGATCTTTGCGATGCCTGTGGTCTTGTGGGTTTTACATGCATCAGAAACAGACGTTTTGTGATGATTTCTGCTACAAAACCAAGTTAAGCATTTGGTTTTCTTGTGTTACTCCCATCGTTTCTAAAAAATAAGCTACACTATAGGATTGTGCATGCCGCAGGTCCAAGATTTGTATTTTCAAATACTGCAGGCGATGTTAAATTTTCGTTTTCGGTTCATGGGGTGCAACTCTGTTGAGCAAAACATTCTTGATGTATGAAGAGAGAGAGAGCCTACCCAAATGTTTATTAAAATGATATTATTCTACTGGCCTTATAAATGCAAGCTTATCTGTTTAGAGAGTAAAATCTTGAATCTTCTGGGAACCATGAACCTGGAAGAAGATGGTGAAATTTGATTTTGATATTCTTACGAGAGTTATTGGATTCACTTAGCTGAAATTTGATTTTATGAGAATTATTGGATTCATGGACTGACTGAGGCAATTATTGAACTCGCTTGTATGAGAGCAATTGCAAAGCTGGATTTGGAGGTCTTTTCCGTGACCATATGGCATGTGGTTGTTGGGATACTTTGGGAAGCTTATGCAATTCTAGTCTGGAGACGGAAATTTGGGGCTTTTATAGAGGCCTTACAATCATGCTAGAAAAGGGTACAAACAATGTGCACATTGAGTCTGATTCTCTAATAGCAGTTCAATTGATACTTGGGGGAGTACCGGAGGATCACCACAATCAGGCCATCGTTCGGGAGTCAAATGTTGTACTCAGGCGTACTGAGTCGTTTCTCACTCACATTTACATGGAAGCCAATAGAAGTCCTGACCATATGGCTAGGTTGGAGCAGAACAGGTTGAAAATTTGTTTGTCACCAAGGAATCCCCTCAATCAATCCGTCACTTTGTGGTTGAAGATGGCTTGGGTGTTAGTCGTCTTAGGGATTAGCTTTATGCCTTGTGTTTGCTTTTGAACTGTCTCTAACGCATGAAACTATCCATTTGTTTTATTGCATGAATTTTCGTTGCACAAAAAAAAAGAAGACAAACACACACACACAGAGAGAGAGAGAGAGAGAGAGAGAGAGAGAGAGAGAGAGAGAGACTACACCTAGCTGAAAGGGGTTTGAAGGGATTGCTGTGCGATGCTCTTTACTCTTGGCTGGTTGCGTGTTAAAACGGTGCCATTACGGTTTATCTTGTTGGTTTTTAACCCAAGGCTACCAATTCCAAATGGCGCTATTTTGAGGCGCAACCAACCTTACAATGAGGTTGCAAACAGTTGGGCTCTTGAATTCAGCTGAAAGAGCTTGATCAGAATTCCTGTAGGTATATTTCCGAAGTACACAAAAAAAAAAAAAAAAAGAATTGCTGTAGGTACGACTCCCTGCTTTTCTTTTTAAAATTCAAGCTTCAAAATTTAAATTTTCAAAGAGACACCATCATTATATCTTTCACATCAACTCTTACCAAAAGGTAAATTTCACTTACCTCTCCTGAGGTTTCTGACTAATACAGAGACCTCTCTTACACTTTCTGAAATTCCACCATCTTCCCTTGCTATGCAAATTAATTGCCAAATTTCCCCGCCATTACTTTAAGGCTAATATTATTAACTTTTTACGTCAAATGACTGTAGTACCCTTAGTATATATTCTCCAAAAACAAATGTTTTTAAAAAAATATAGCTAAAATAGTTTTTCTAAAACAATTAAACCGTTTTTCATTTTTAAAAAATAGTTTTTAAACAAAAAGTATCAAATAGAATTTTTTTTAAGAAACTACTTTTGAAAATAGTTTTTTAAAAAAAAAAAACTAATTTTGAAAAAAGTTGTGTTTTAAAATGGTTTTTTGAAAAACAAAAGTGTTGAAAATATTATTTGGATAAAAAAACTAGTTTTTGGAAAATTGCTTTTTTCCGAAAATCTGAAAATAAATTTCGGAAAATAAACTGTTTAAAAAACAATTTTCAAAACTTATTGTAAGGAATTCAAGCAAGTGCATCAAATACAATATCAGGAAGTACTACTTGTGGAACCTTAATATCGGCGGGCTTATTAGCTAAGAGGCAGGTTGCAATAAATGCAAGAATATTTACTTCCATAATCTCAATGTTTTTTACTTCACAATAACTCTGGATTTCATCCCAGAGATGATAAATCTTTCATCTGTAAATTCAATGGATGAATTACTCCTCTCGATGATATTGAATCAGATCAATATCGTGTGATGAAGAGCAATATTAGACCTATCAAATCAATTCATCATCGAGAATTGAATAGTATATACCATAGGAAGGTCTTTTATCCATATCAAATCCAAAATAGGATTCCTGATCCAATCAAGAATTCTTTAATTTATTATCATGTTCCATTCTTTCTTTTCTATAACCAACCATACTCCTTCCTTGTATCATCCTCAGATGAACTATCGTCTCACCATCAATTGACTTCCATGTGTCACAAACCCAATTAATGAATCTATTATTCAAAAGGAATCATTCTTACCTATTTATTTTGTTTCTTCGCTTCTCTTTATAAAAAGAAGTCGAAAACAAATAAAATAAAAACAATAAATATGTTAATCGAACGGTTTTCCAGAAACTAGTTTTTATCCAATAAAATGTTTAAAAAATGTTTTCAAAACTTTCATATTCAATTTTTTTTTTTTCAAAATTAGTTTTTTTTTTTCCTTTCAAAAATCTATTTTCAACATTTTTTTTTGAAAAAGTAGTATTTTTTTAAAAAAAATTCTCCTCAATTTTTTTCATTTAAAAATTATGTCTTAAAATGGGTAAATTTCACTTATTGCCCCTAAGGTTTCTAACAAATACAGTCACACTCTATACTTTTTGAAATTCTATTGCTCTCCCTTATTTTTCAAACTAAGTGTCAGATTCCCCACTATTGTTACTTTAAGGCTAATGGTATTAACATTTTGCATGAAATGACTAGCATGTGACATCTCCCAACAGAACAACCAACACCAACAGAAATTTAAATTTAGTCGATCCGGTTTCACAGTTTTTTCGGTTTTCTTGTGCACCCCTAGAAGTCAAATGGAAAAAAAATACACTAGCACGTGACATCTTCCAACAGAACAACAATACCAAAGGGCTGAGAAGGAAAAAAGAAAGGACAACACTTAATCCACCCAAATCCTTTCTAACAAAATCATCCAAACCTAATATTACTAATTTATCCATCTTTCATAAACATTACATCATTGGGTCTATATTTCATAACTAAATATACCCCGTACTATTTTATCTACCCTCACTATTAATGGTTACTTTGGCTAAATAAACCAAATTGTTTTTTTTATATCTTTATTCAAAAAAAAAATTGCATTTGTTAGTCATGCATTGATTTTTTGTGGTTTATTGGATTATTTTTGTCTTTATTCACGAAAATTTAAATTTCGTTAATAATTTTACACTACTTTTTAGATTCTTCTCGTCGAAATGAACCAATATACCATAAAAAAATCAAAACAAAACTGACAAATGTAAATTTTTTGTGAATAAAGACAAAAAAAATCATTTTAGTTTATTTAGCCAAAGCATTAATCTACCCAAAACTAATCCGTCGCATAATGATTGTGTTACATGACAAAAAGTGATAAAAATATGACCCCATTTTACGTGTTAAATAATACTACTCCCTCCGTCCCAATTTTATAGTCCTTTATGAAAGTTCGTGTCACTTTTTAAAGTGTTATATCTTATAATCTATAATGTTTTAGGTAATTTTGAACACTTTGTTTATTAGATTAAATCAAGATCTATCAAATAAGATCTATATTTCATATAAAATGTATTACCGATTGAAAGATATAATCGTTTTTTTATCCAATTATGATAGAATGAGTGACTATAAAATTGGGACGGAGGTAGTAGTAGAAGTACTGTGTTAGTAGTTAAAAAGAAAAGAGGATGAGAACTCCATTTGAGTATTTTGGATGTGTTTTATTTAAAGTAGAAAAAGAGGATGAGTGCTTCGGTTGGGTCTCGTCGTCGAGCCTCCCACATGCTTCTCGTGAATCTCGTGACGTGATATACTATCCACTATCCAGAAACAGAACAAAAATTTGATGGTAAAATACTGCTGAAATCATATCGGGTGGACACAACGTCCAAATTCGAATTCCGTCCTCTTCTCATGGCCTCGCTAGTGGAATACACGTATCAGTGGGTCTATATTTCACCGGAAAAAACCTTTGGGATTCTAGGTGGGGGCGGTGGAGGGGGAGAGAGAGAGAGAGACGGCGACCACCGTTGTAAGGAATTTGGGAGAGGAGTATTATGGCAGCCTCTGCGTCTTCAACTTTGAAGACCACTTTCGCGGGAAAATTGCTTGCCTCTTCGACTGCCGTCGTCTTAACCGAGCCGGTATTCTTTGCCCTCTTATCTCTAGTTGTAACTGAGGGGTTGTTTCACATTTGCTAAAATCAAGAGTTAATTTTAGCAAATATTGATTTTATCAGATGGGAAACTCACCCTGAATTTGAGTAAAACCTGCACTTCATACCTCTTCAAGGGGAAAAAAAAAACAAAATGTAAGCGTAGGTTCATACGCTTACATTAAACACTCTGCTATTTGGCTTATTTAAACATGATAATTGTGTATATTAGCCATGTACAATGAGGCTCAATACACGCCCCCAAGGGTTAAAAAAAAAAAAAATGGTAGAGCAAAATATTCATAACTAGAAGCCGCCTTAAAAAGCATAGCATAAAAGAATGAGCCCAGAGAAATGAAGCACAGGTACCGGTATGTATACAGGTGCTACATCAGTACGACAAAATTAAGAAAAGTATGGTACAGGTACAGCTAGGGTACGTCTTTCGATAGATAATTTTGTATTATGAAGAAAGACAATATGTATAACAAGTAGAAAATTGAATAAAAAATTAGTTGAATGGCTTAATTGAATGTCATTACAAACAATATTTAAGCCTAAGAGTTCGGTAGAAAAAATAAAGAAATCTCGTGACTCATTATATAAAAAAACTACACTATAGCTTAATTGTAAAGCATGATAAGCATGACAATAAGCCTCATCAAGCTAACTTGTATAATAGCAAGTATTCCTTTGACAGGGTACGACTCTGTTTGTACTTGGTACCTTCGGGGTGCAAAAATTTCTAGGAGGAAAAATTTTGGGCATGTAATTCTTGTGCAAGCTACACATGAATAAGTACAATGTCAAGTACCAAATCATTAACAGCTTGGTACGGGTACGACATGTTTTTTGAAGTACACATGCATTTATAGGCCTAGAAACTTGGCCGGGGAAGAAAGGAAACAAACCTGAGAATACGGACCTTTTTCTAGCAAGGAAGGATCTTCTACTTCTTAGAAGATTACCGGCAAGACTTTTCACTTTTTAGGTTAGTTTTTTCTCTAGCAAGCTTAAGATCTTTGTCTTTCTCTACGACAAAATCTCCATCTGAAGGTGGAGGCTCTTTGCCTCTTGTGACGTGTAGATTGGTAGAGAGGTTGCTTAAAAGCATCCACAAATGAACCAGAGTTAGGCTTCCCAACATTGGGTACTTCTTGCCGCTACCTGTGGTGACCGTCTTCTCTAGGAACCTTGCATAGTTGAACCTTTTGATGGATGGGGATGTACTTGCCTAAACTTTTGAACACCCTACACAAGCCACGCTCGACATTAGAGCCTAGTCTGGCCGGGAGGTGGCTGGGAAGGCACTCCGACGGTTAAGTAAGAGTTTGCTTGAGAGAAAGTGCAGAGTATTGGAATAGAGAGTTGTTGGTGTACCTCTAGGGTTTATTATTGTACTTATATAGACTTCCTTAGCTTGCTCTCCAAGTTGTCAAGAGTCAGCCACGCATGGTAACTACTCTGGATGACGCCATTCGTGACGCACGGGATAAGGTGGTACAGGCACATGGTTGAATTGCCTTTGGTAAATCTGTGAGCCATTTTGGGTTTACCCGGTCTATGCGACTCGATCGAATTGGTTCGGGTTCGGCTTGCATGTCATCATGCTGGGGTAGTGATCCGAGACGTTTTGCCTTGGTTTGAACCATTAGGCTCGGTGATTAACCCTGGTCTGCCAAACAACCTTGCCCATCTGGACTTTTGATATATTTGGCCCATTACAATAGCCCCTCAACTTTTGCCAAATTGATCTTGTAAGGTAGAAGTTGACCTTGTTTTGATCGAGCTAATTTAGTGTCACCGAGTCGATTTCTCGAAATGTTAGATCTTTGGCTGAGATGTGGTCACTCTAGATCTGTGCTTTGATTTCTGAGGCTTTTGCCGAGCCCCAGCTAAGTTAGAATTTGTGTTGCCGTCCTTGCGTTCCATGTGTCATTCACTAATTAGTGATTTGGGTTTGGGGTGTGAAAGGATGCTTCGAAAGCTATTCCAACCGTCCCATCAACACCACAATTCAGTCATCCGTTGTTCGATATGTTGGACCGGACAATGCTTAGCTTTGGATCAGGCATGGTGTCAGCTGACATGGACTTTAGATGACATTGCCAATGCCTGGGAGCGTTATCCTTCAGGGTCCGTATTAGACAGTAACTCTTCTAGAGACGAGGCGGCCGCGACGGCTGAGGAGAATTTGACCACTAGAAACAAGGGTGGGGATAACGATGATCCCACCTTGGAGGAGGGTGACCGAGATGAAAGGCCGAACCCTTACCTTCATTATTTCAACGGTGACTTGGTTGAATATCGGGCATTTGTAAAAAAGTAAGCCATTCTCGATGACGTGCTAGTCCACAGGGTTGAGAGGAAACACGTCACCTATGAGTCGGGCCACATCGTTGTCCCTTTGATGGCAATGACCGAAGGAGGGTTATGCTTTCCCATGAACTGGCTTCGGCAGGTTAGTGTCTTTAGCGATATCTATCCCCACTGAGCAAATGGCCAAGGGCTAACAATGGGTTGGAGGTCTTCGGCAGGTTGGTGTTTGAAGAGTTGGCACTTGTGGCGTTTCTTTACGTATTCATCCAAATCATCCTTCATCTTTGGCCACCAATACCTGGGGTGATGGCCCGGAGGGCAAGGGATCTTCTTCCCGAGTGGCAACCACCGCTGCCTGAGTGTAATTCTTGTAATACTATCTGAATCAAGTAGGTATGGTCTAGTGTGTGGTCAGAGGCCTCATGTTGGAGAGAGCCAATAGTTGGCTGCCTTGCAATGGTTCAGTGAGCCTTTCTCTTGTTGGTGGGGAGCTTCGGCGGGTTGGTGTTTGAAGAGTTGGCAGCTGTGGCATGTCTTTACGTATTCATCCGAATCATCTCTTTGGCCACCAATACCTGGGTGATGGCTTTGAGGGCAAGGGATCTTCCTCTCGAGTGGTAACCACCGCTGCCTGAGTGTAATTCTTGTAATTCCATATGAATCAAATTTTTATGTATAATAAATAGGTATGGTCCGGTGTGTGAGCATTCTTAGAGTCCTCCTGTTAGGGAGAGGCAATACTTGGTTGCCTTGTAGAAAATTCGGTGAGCCTCTCTCTTGTTGATGGGGAGCTTGTCATCTTTCAAAAAGTTCACTACTTCATCTATCTAGCTGGGGCCGAGCTCCACATTCATGACTTCTTGTGGCTTAGGCTTTCAATTGTGCCGAAAGTGATTGTGCCGTACTTGGAAGCAACTCATGCTGAGGCGAGCTCACCTAGTGCACTGAGGTGTGAATTCTGCTCCCGTCCTACATGCTCGATCTGGATTGCTTTGAATTTTGTAGCAAGACTAATTGCCATTCTCAGGCATTTTGCCATTCTCTCGTCCTTTGCTCAGTTTTCCCACCTTCTTAGCTGCCCTCAGCCAGAAATGAGCGCTTTGTACTTAGCATCATTGTTTGAGCCGGGTAATCGATGGTGATTGTGCTCTCATATATGGCTTTGCACAACGATACAAGGATGACTCCCGCCCTTGCATCCTTACCTATGTTACGCGGACTCTTGTGATGGTGTAAAGTACCCGTGTCGGACACTCGACACTCGGATAAGGGTGTGGGATATGTGTCCGATAAGTTTAGTAAGACACTTCTATAGAAAATCTAATTGTAATTCAAGTTTATCATGAAAGTGTGCATAAACCTCCTTTATTATCCATGAAATACGCTATAGAACCTTAAAGCACAATTTTACGTAAGAAAATACACAAAAAATAGAAACAAATTTGAATATTTTGCCGTGTCCCCGTATCCTTGAAATGAGAAATAGTTGAACCCGACACCTAGATACGTACCCGCACCCGACACCCATACTCGAGTCCAAGTAACATAGATCCTTACTGTTAGAGGCTTTATCCACGTGGAGTTTCCATATCTCCATGAAATATTCTCCACGTCGAGCTTGGCCATTCCTGTGCGATAACTTTAGCGTTCGGTTTGTGTTGTGCTTCGGTCTCCACCCGAGACTTGGTCTTTTATGGCTGTTTAGGGACGATACTGGATATCAAAATTTTCTACCTCCACTGCCCATTTAGATATTCGATTTGACAAATTTGCCTTCTTAGGATAGATTTGAGTGGATACTCAGTCAAAACGATGATTATATGGGCTTGAAAGTATGGGGTGAGCTTCTTAGAGGCCGAGACAAGGGCAAGAGCCAACTTTTCAAGTGGTAAATATCTCGTCTCTGCTCCGGTCATGGTTTTGCTTGCATAGTAGGCTTGCTGATGCTCCTGCCTTTCTACTTGGACTAACCCGCATTGACAGCATGTGATTAGATGACTAAGTATAAGAACAGGTCTTCAACTATTCTTATACTATTCTAGAGGGTTAGTCGTTAGACAACTAACCCTAAGGGTTACAAGGAGGTGCGGCTCGAAGAGATAGTTCTTCAATCGTTGGAGCGCTTGGTCGCACTCTTGGTCCACTTAAAGCTGCTCAAGCTTGTCTTAATAGATTGAAAGAACGGTTGGCACATGTCTGAGGAGTGGCTTTTGAAACGTTTAGAGTTGTAGCCATGTCTGTAAGCCTTTTAAACCTCCCTGATAGTGCTTCGTGACACAAGCTTTTTGACAGTTGCGACTTGGACTGGGTTGGCTTCAATTCCTCGCTTGGCAACTAGATGTCCGAGTCTCAACTTGTACCCCTGAGAACAGCGACCACCTCAACAAGTCGGCTGAAGTGGTCAAATTCGTTCATGTTTTTAATCACGATATCATCTATATAGGCCTCCGACTCCATAATGTGTCTGAGCCTGTCATTGAATGCGTGGGTGACCATTCTTTGGTAAGTTGCCCTGGCGTTCTTTAGTCCGAGAGGCATGACTCAGTAATAGTAGATGCCTCGAGGAGTGATGAACGCTATCTTCTCTATATTGGACTCGGCCATAGCTATTTGGTGATATCCTTGGGAAGCATCCATGAAATTGAGCAGGGCTTGGCTGGCCGTCGCATCGACTATCTAGTCAATCTGAAGAAGCGGGAAGCAATCTTTCGAGAGTTGAGGTTCATGTCGATGCGGATGAGCCATTTTTTGTTTTTCTTCTTTACCGAGGACCATATTAGCGAGACAAGTAGGGTATTGCACCTCATGTATGGCCCCTCTAAGAGTCGGTGTACTTCTTCAATTAACGTAGCACGAAAGCAAGAATAATAATCCCGAGTCCACGGGGGCTGGAATCCACCAGTAGAAAGTTAAAACTCTCCAAGAGAAATATTATTCATCAATAGGGAAAAAAAGCTGCCTGGCCTTTGTGCCTTACAAGAGTACTTATACTACTAGAAACATAAAGAATAAAGGAAACAAATCAAAGGTCAACTTTGCCAAAGATTGGGCAGACCATTCCTAATAAAACAAAGAGAAATCTTCCTAAAACTATGCTAGATTGATCTGAATAAAGTAGGAAAGGAAAGAGTTAAAATCCCAAGGAAAATTCCAATCAATCACCAATCAATCACTGTGATTTTCTTCAATTTACTAAATTGAATCAATCACAGTGATTGATTCCTTCAATAATTAATTGATTCCTTCAATCACTAATTGATTCCTTCAATCACTGTCCTGCATCATCAATGACGGCTCTAGTGTGTGCCAGGCTGGATTGCCTCGGTCTCTGGTCTACGGGATGCCTTGCTGGATCCACGTTTAGTTCATGCAGGATCGATCCTGGACATCTTGCATGGCATCCATGTGAATGCTTCAATGTTCGCTTTGAGAAATTCAAACATCTCTTGTTGTTCGGATTCCTCCATTGATGATCTGATTAAGAAAAACCGACCGCTGTTTTCATTAATTGGAAGTGTCACAAGATCTTAAATGGATTTTTCTTTTGCACGGGCTCCTACGTCTTCGAGGACTGCTGTGTTAGGAACCTCAACCCAATGAGCTCGTTTGGATTTGGATTTGGTATCGACAGCCGAGACATAACACTTCTTGGAGGTGACCTGGTCTCCACACAAGTCCTCTTGCCGTCCATTGGCTCCATGAGTTTGTCCACTTGATGGTAGGTAGAAGTGACGACACTCATCATGTGTAGCCAAACCCACCTACCAAGAATGGCATTTTAGGGGCTCGGTGAGTCGACAACAATGAATTCCACATTTTGGGATCTCGAGCCTCCCTGGATTGATAAAGTGATTTTGCAGAGAGCATAGACCGGAGCACCGTGATTTTACCGATCGTTGGTCTTTTCCCTTGGACGGTGATGGTCCTTTAGATTACTTTCAGCTTGGTAAGTCTGACGCCTACCTGTTTGCTCATCACTGATTATCACCATATTCCCATCGTTGTCCTTTTTGTACTGAGTGCCTTGACAATCACCTCGGCTGTTTTCCTTTGGAATATCGTTGAGCTTATCCCGAAGCTCACCATGTGACTTTACCCGTTGTTCAGTGGTCTGCTTTTCTCAAATGTCGGCGGGCACTACGTGGCTCTATTGGGAGTGTCATTCGGTTGTAAGTCCCATCTTCATAATAGTGTTCGTCTGGTGGCTCGCTGTGCTCTTAGAATAATCTTGGTACTTGGTCTGAGAGCTCACCATCGAAGCGCTCCCTGACTTGTATTGAGAGTTGTAGATCTGGTTCACCCGTGAGAAGTGCTTAGGCATAGGGCTTTGTTGTCGGATAATGATAGCCTTGCCTGGCCCCCCATCACCATTGAGGGGACCGAGCCGTTCGCTTACCAGATACCTCACCTCGTGACCCTCTAACCGTCTTGTGTTTGTGGTGGTGTGTGTTCAGCTTTTAAGAGCATCTCCAACCCATTCTCCATATCACTATTTTTGTCCTCCAAAACACTTTTTGCCTCCAAAAAAGTGTTTTTGGAGGATGGGTTTCCAAAATACCTTTTTGTTCTCCATTCCTTCAAATACGGGGGATAAAACTACAGTTACTCTCAAATGGAGGATGGGCTGAGCACGATTTTCTTCAAAATGGAGGACGTGATGTCAAAACACCTCTTGGAGGATGGGTTGGAGTGTTTTTTTCCTCCAGAAAGGACAAAAGGAGGAAATTTTGGAGATATGGAGGGTGGGTAGGAGATGCCCTAAGCCCTCTTGCCCCACTAGATCGGGAGGTGGCAGTTATGGCGGTGGCGGCATTCTGTGTCACCACCTTCGTCAATTTCACCATCTGTTCTTTCATGAGAGCCATTTCAGCGTCTCTCTCTTCGAGTCATTGAATTAGGTGTTGGATGGTTATTTGTGGAGCGTTTGGACTTAGGGTAAGACCACCAAGGAGAGGGACGGATACTGAGATGTGTCTGGCTGCCGTAGGGGTGGCGTTTGGGTCTTCCGACCTTGATGCACCAAGGATGTTTGTTTCACAGCCCATCATTATGAGAAACAATGATCGTTGGTGTGAAATTTACAGCATGCTATGAGACTAAAACCCCCGTGAGTTTGGGAGATATGTAGTCCCCGGCGGAGTCACCAATTGTACTGATCGTCTTCTCCGGGAACCTTGCCAGCTGAACCTCTTGATGTATGGAGATGTACTCGCCTGAACTCTTGAACTCCCTACACAAGCAACTCCCTGCACTAACGTCGGGCGTTGCTTGTGCAGGTTAAGTAAGACTCTGCTTGAGAAAAAGTACAGAGTATTGGAGTGGATAGTTGTCTCTTTGTACCTCTAGGGTTTATCATTGCACTAATATAGTCTCTCTTAGCTTGCTCTTCAAGAAGTCAAGAGTCAGGCACGCACGGTAACCACTTTGGATAACGTCATTCTTGACAAACTGGATAAGGTGGTTACGCGCACATGGCTGAACTGCCTTCTGTAAATTCCACAAGTCGTTTTGGGTTTACTCGGTGTATGTGACTCAGTCGAATTGGTTCGGGTTCGGTTGACTCACCGTCATGCTGGGGTAGTGCTCCATGACATTTGCCCTCGGCTCAAGCCATTCGGCTTGGCAATTAATTCAGTCCGGCCAAACAACCTGGCCCTTCGGGACTGTTGATATATTTGGCCTGCTACACTACCTTTGGTTGAGAGGCTTCAGCCTCAACTCCCTTGAAGGAAGGGTCTTTCCCGAGTCTCTTTCATACCACTACCTGAGGTTGAAGGAGAAACAGCGCCCCCCGGGCACACTACAATTGGACCACACTCAAGGGGGCACATGAAAACTCATATCTTCATAAGGATAACATGAGGCAAGCACATCAAATACAATCAAAGACGAACTACACAGAGAAATATTTAGTATCAACCGGTTGAATATTATTCTTCTCTTTCTTCTTTTTAACCTTCTGCCAATCATCTTTTGGCTTTACATTCTCGCTTTTTCCTTGGCCCTGAGGTGTTGGTATATTGAGACAATTGCGAAGCTGTTAGTTTGAAGGCATAAGTAGTCTTACAACCTTGAGTAAAACTCATTTTGCTATTAGTTCAAGTAAATGAGGAATTTAGGCTCGTTTTACTCAATTCTGTGTTTGAGTCCAGATTAGAGTTGGATGAAAAAGCCCTCGTTGCTAGAGACCATTTAATTTTATTAGGGAGTATATGTATTTTTTGTTTGCCAACTTTTTTACTTTTTATACAATTCATCCTTTATTTTTTGACTATTGAAAAGGTATCCAAATTGTTCTCTGCTCAACATGAAATGTTTATTTCTCTTTGCCCACCTTCATTCTTAAAAGATTTTTTTTCAATAGCCTAAGCTAGCTGATAACGATGAACCATCGGAAAACTCGATCTATATAAAGCCCTTGAAAAGAAATATGTAGCACATATACAGACATGGACAGACACGCAATACAGGTCTGCCAGTTCTCAAAAATATAACGGGACAGACACAGCAGGGGGGCGGGAAAATTTTCTTAAATAATTTTTTTAATTATGCAAACCTACACAATTCATCCTTTATTTTTTTTACTATGGAAAATGTATCCAAATTGCTCTCTACTCAATAAGAAATGTTTAATTCTCTTTGCCCACCTTCATTCTTAAAGATTTTTTTCAATAGCCTAATCTAGCTGATTGCGATGAACCATTGGAAAACTCGATCTATATAAAGCCCTTGAAAAGAACTATGTAGCACGAATATAGACACGGACAGACACGCATACAGGCCTACCAATTATAAAAAAAATAAGGGGACAGACACAGCAGGGGGGCAGGAAAATTTTCTTAAATAATTTTTTAAATTATGCAAACCTACACTGTAACCACTAAATATTTGGGTTATGACTCTTTTTGATTGCATTATTGCCAGATGGTGTATGACTATAGGCCTAACTTATGATCTATGTTACAATTTTGGCCCAACATTTTGAAGTTATAAATATTTGACCTAAAAACTATTAAACTTTAGAAAAATCACCTTTTTGTATCCCCATGCAAAAAATATAAAAATGTATTGGACGCGCAGCATAGAGAACAAATTGTTTGACTTTATATTAGAAATACATTTGTACTTAGTCATGTCGAAACTTTAGAATTGAAGTTCTTGAGTTATAGAAATATAAAATAAGAAGTCAAACGGAGAAGGGCTATGTAGCATGGATACGCACACAGATATGAGTCATAATTTCTAATGAAAATGGGGATATGGACACGGCAGGGGACACAAAAATAATAGATACATCTATTAATCATATTTATCCAATCCAATGGAAACATAGTTATCTATTGAAGCATGAAGCATCAATTTATATATACAAGCATCGTATATACATCATATTACACTTTTAACCAAAAATATTTGAAGTACACATTTACCCCTATTTTTTTAAAAAAAGATGCATATTTAACCCATTCCATATCTCAATACTTGTCCCCCTCAAAAAAGAAAAAGAAAAAGAAAAAGAAAAAGAAAAAGAAATTAATTAATGGACACACGACGTAGCGTGTCCCATACGTGTTTTACTGTTTTCCCAGTGTGTTTTGTTTCCCCGATGTGTTGGACATGGATATGGCGAACTCTAGGAATGTCGCTACTTCATGAGAAGGGGAGTGTGTGTGTGTGTGTGTGCATTTTTGTGTGTGTGTGTGTGTGTGTGTGTGTGTGTGAGAGAGAGAGAGAGAGAGAGAGAGAGAGAGAGAGAGAGAGAGAGAGAGAGAGAGAGAGAGAGAGAGAGAGATTCCCATATTGTACCTATGAAGCACCGATACTCCTAGAGGTCGCCGTGTCTGTGTATTGGACACAGGGAGATGTGGGAGACACGTATTGGACACGCCACGTGGCATACCCCTTAACTTAAATTATTCTGTGGATGGTGACACACGGGGGACACGCTTGTCCCACATACACACTCTCTCTCTCACTCCCCCATATTTATGTATGTACGGGTCTTTGTTCAATGTATATACTGTCGTCTTATATATGTGTGTGTATTGGTATATATACTAGTACAGAATAGTGTATATCTTACATATCAAAAGAAAAGTGTAATATATCTACTTATAAACTTCTACTGCATACATATATGTATATTATTTATATACGTAGTTTTTTGTTTTTTTTTTGCCCTATCCCCCATTGTATCCGTGTCTAGTTTTTTAGAATTCCCTTGTCCATATCCTGTCTGTGTCCATATCCGTGTCGGTGTCCATGCTACATAGGTAGCACCGTATATGGTTTGATGGGTGATTGCTTGAGAGCATCTTCCTCTTTGTTGTTTAAAGAACCTGGTTCTTTTGGGTTTGCATGTTTTTTCTTAAAAAATCTGAATATGTTTTAACATGTGTCTAGGTCATGGACGTGTGGTCGCTTGTGTCCGAGCAGTGTCAATTTCTAAGATGACTAAAAATGATAGGAAACATTTAAACGAGTCCAATACCTAATGGAAGTGTCCCACCAGAGATGAACACAAACCTTCTTGGAAGTATCCGTGCTGCTGAGGTTACTTTTTATGCGCAAAACGAAACTTAGGGGTTCAATATATTAAAACAAATTGAATGTCGAGAAGTTGTATTCATGATATGCTTTGTTTCTAACTGGGTTCAATTTGGTGAATAGTCAACCAAGGTGAAGTTGTACTGAGATGAAGCCTGGTCAATGGCCTGTATTGGGATGAACTTGTGGGGAATCTCATTACTGATCACTGACCAACTATACCATAGAGAAAAGGGCTATACTTGGGATTTATCAAGCCTGTTCACAAACATGCATGCAGTTGATGAAAGGGTTCACAGTACATCAACTGGATTTTTTCCCTTTTACTGAGCAGAGATTGTCTTCTTTCAACTACATTTTTTTTTGGCATGGAAGGCCTAGGTTTACAAAGCGTTTTAGCACAATTTTTGTTAAATTCTCCATTTATCTTATTTATCTTCTCTTCTCCAGACACATGTTTGTTTCTCTCTTACATTTTGAATTTCAGGATTCAATTTCAGATGTACAGGAGGTCAGCACACGCAAGAATATTTTAGCTTGTCCAATTTGTTACTATCCTTTGATTTGGAATGGTGATCCAGTTTTATCTGTGTGAGTTCTCCCGATCATAACTTCTTAGGATGCTTCTTGCTTGATTGTTTTTTTTTCTTTTTCTTCATCTCCATCCTTCATCTCTATGGTGAATGATGCTATTTTCTAATTTTGATCAGCTTAGCTTTCTTTGCAAAGCTGCTCTCTTGGTTGCTAGTGTTCTTTAATGCTTATTGTATTTCTTTTTGATGAATATGTCACAGGGATTCTGCACCTTGGTCTAGTTTTCAATGTGGCACCTGTAAGAAATCTTATTTTGGCAATGAAACGCATCTTGATCTGACAGTAGCTAGTGGGGCCAAAGAGTATGGGGAAGCTATGCCAGCGTCCACAAATATTTTCAGGTACCAAAATAGACATAGCAGATGTTGGCATATGCACCTCAAATTTTAATGAAAAAATATGGGCTAATAAATGAAGTATCAGAATAATGGTAGAACAGAAGAAGGAACGTACATATTCTAAGATGTTTGGAACTCTTCCACTAACTGGTAAGAATAAGAAAAGTTGAAGCAAAACATAATATGGTTACAAAACCGAGAAATTACAATGACCTTTGAAACTAGGTTGCCATCTTCCATGATCGATTAACCATGATATCCGAGTAGCATGAAGGAAAAAACAATGGAGATTGCAGGACAGTGAAGGATAAAAGAAATAGTCCTGAAAGATTTGGTAACTGACGGTCCAATTTCCAAAGCAGTTATTATAGATCTGTTCGAAATAGAAGCAGTTACTAATCAAGTATTTTGGTTGGTTGATTTTCATGTCTGGCCTTATGGTTATAGAAAAGTTTTCTGTGAAATGTAAGGCAACGTTTAATGTTGGGCAATTGTGGAAATAGGAAAATGTGCGGCAGACTCAATTTTTGAGTTCACATCAAAGCAGGGTTAGCTTTATGCAGTAGCATAGACATAAGTATACTGGTATGTTTACAAAGTCACCTTATACCTAGGTAACTTTCTACATATTTAGGGTCTTAGTTGAGTGGAGATGGGTTGGTTGAACAGTGCATCAGATGGAGGGTTGGAATGATTTGCATCTCTTACGTTTTTGCATATCATTAAGAAGGAATAAAATCTATTGTTGACTGTTCACCATAATGCTTCCGGATAATAGTTGATCTTGGTACTTTTTAATTGTTTTGCTTTGAAATTAAATGGATAGTAACGTCACCCAAAAGATGGTATTCTAACATTCAGGAAACATATGGGCATGCTTGGAATGTCCATTGAAATCCAATATCCTATAACCAAATATTAATACTTGAAATTAAGCTTTAGAACCAGTCTTCAAGTTTAACTGATTACAGAAAGGTGGGGTCACCATTTTGATATTTTTCATGTTACTTCTGTTCACATTCTGCCAAATGGTGTTAAGGAATCCCATTAACTTGATATCCCTCATCTAAAGTGGCTCCCTATCTTCGAAATAAAACTGGGTGGCTGGTCAAGTAAATTGCTTCATATGACAACCACCTTGGATTATTCTTTTGCTTGTAGCTTTTAAAGGGGCTAGAGTTCCAGGTTCTATGAAGGCTTTCATCTCTATTTGATTAGGTAGCGTATGGTAATAACTGCACTCGACAAGACCCCGTTTATCATTTAGTATGTTTGTAGACTGATTCGATGGGCTTGAATCATGCCCTGATTAATTCATGCATTAGCACTGCAGCTGACGCTTCAGTAGAAAGCTACAGAAACTTATCTCTTATCAGAAAGATCCCCTGTTTCAGACAATTATCAATTTATCAATAGTTGTTCTTGTCTCCAAAAAATTTTAGTTGCTCCCATATTAAGTTCTCTTGCATTTTAGTGCTTGTAAATGAACCTAGTTGTTCCGACATTAAGGCTCTTTCATTTTGTGGTGTTTGAATTAACTACTGTAGGAACAACTACAATTTGTGGGAGGTAGATTGACACAACGAATGGGATTTCCGTCTTTAGTATGATAGATAATCACAATAGTGCATTTTTACAGGACCCCTCTGGTATCATTCCTCTATGAGCGGGGCTGGCGACAAAGCTTTTCAGCATGGGGTGGGTTTCCAGGCCCAGAGGGGGAGGTAAATGTGTTGTAAATAATTTTCAGAACTTTTATTTAAATCTTTCATTGTGTTGTGCAAGTTTGCTTGTAGCCTTGTGTAATCTTTGACTAGTAGCCACTTCGCTATTTATTCATATTTCAGTAACACGGGTTTGCCCCTTCAGAATAATCAAATGTTGTACTTGCGTTATAATCAGAAGATAATTCAATCATATACAACAAACGCTGTTGTTTTATGGCGTGACAACAAAGGGAGTAAAACATTGAAACAAGTAATTTCCTGAATTCCTAAACTCTCCCATCTGGAAGATGTTCAGGTAATTGCTGCCTAACATATAATCATTTTAAATGCTGTGTGGAATCTACCGTTATTAAAATATTAATCAATCTAATCAGCGTCCACAGACCCAACTAACCAACATATAAAAGTCATGTATAGGAATTGGGATTTAATTTGGTCCAAGTAATTTGTAGTTGGATCGGTCGTGTTTATGCAAATTCTTATTGTTCCATGATGTTTGAAACGCTAACTATTTAGTACCCTTTTATGACATTGACAATGCAGTTTGAATTAATGAAAGAGTACCTTAAGCCAGTCTTGGGTGGCAACATTGTTGATGCAAGTTGCGGCAGTGGGTTGTTTTCAAGACGTTTTGCCAAGAGTCGACTATTTTCTCTTGTTGTTGCTTTGGACTTTTCAGAGAACATGCTTTGGCAATGCTATAAATTTATTAAGCAGGAGGAGAACTTTCCCAAAGAGTATGTAATTAGATATATTAAGCTGCTTCTTTGCGTGCAACTTCTTCTTCATAAGCTTCTCTCAATGAATTGTTTCGGGATTGTAAATTAAATTCTATTTCTAAATGTATTCTTTTGTAGGAACTTCATCTTGGTCAGGGCCGATATTTCTAGGCTCCCATTTCCTTCAAGATCTGTAGATGCAGTGCATGCTGGTGCGGCGATACACTGTTGGCCTTCACCATCAACAGCTGTAAGTATATAGTATAATTTAATCTTTTACTTTTAAAGAAAATAATGTTTAATCTTTCTACTGTATCAGGGAGAACATTTTACTGCTTACTGCATTAGAATTCTAGGACTCCTGGTATAAAATAATCCATATACTAATTTAAAAGATCTAAAGGGAACAGAACTTGGTAAAATTAGGGCGAACATCTAAAGTGCTGCCAGTTGTGATTTCTGTCCCAAAAGGCGGAATATCCTTTTTTGGTATTTCCATGTGTTAGTGGCTTTTACTTTTCTTATGTCTATATCTATATTTATTTATGAGGATACGGTTTCGGGGATACAATTTTTTACACAATAAGTACAACACCTTGTGTGGGATCCATTTTGGAGTCCCATGCAAATTATCAGAGCTGTTCAATTTGTTTAGAGCATGTTCTTAAGAGTTCCTGTAAAAAATCAACTCATTCGGATCTCGGTAAGAGCTTGATTGATATTTGTCTCTAAATTTGACAGGATAAAAACTGAATGAATTGATTAACCCCTTACTGATATTTGAATGTGTTGATTTTTACGGCTACTCTTAAAAAAACATACTTTAAACAAATCAAATGGCTCCAATTATTAGCGTGGGGCACTGATTTTTATTTTATTTTATTTTATTTTTGTGTCAAAAAGTTGTCTCCAGAATTGCCCCATACATACCTACGTAGATAAGTACATATATATAGAGTCTGGATCTAATGAGGGATCCCTCATTTCGCTAAAATGCGGACCTAATAATTCCCGGCCATATTTTGATGGAAAATTGCTGGAATCAAGTCCTTCCCAGTCATTTTATTATTATTATTATTATTATTATTATTATTATTATTATTATTATTATTATTATTATTATTATTATTATTATTATTATTATTATTTTTATTTTTATTTATTTATTTATTTTTTGTGTGATTCCTCGCGGAGGCCCTTAAAAACATGTTTTGAACACATTGAACAGTTCGGATCATTAAAATTTGATGCAATTGATTTTGACGTATATGTTTATGTTGTATCTTAGTACAACTCGATGCAATGCTCTTGTTATTCTTTATCATAGTAGAGTTTCATGGACATAGTTGCTCTTTTATTTTTGTAAATGTTTCTTCCTGTGGATTCTCCTAGATCCTGAGTTATGTTCTGCATTTTCCTAAAATGACGTTGGTGGCAATCTGCTTGAAAAAGGAAAACCCGCGCACATGCCCTGCACAAACTATCATTGAAGCTCGCTATCCCGTTTAAGAATTGGAACCTTGTCCACATGCGTGTGTAGTTGAGGTTCTTTGCCTCTGATCTTCAATAAGTGGCACTGCTAACCAAGGAGGAAGTAAAGACTTGTGTGAACCATGGTTTCAAGGAAGTCACTAGTTTTTTATGGTGACACAGAAGTCCATTTGATCTATCTCGTTCATTCATAACTAGATTGTGTCATGGATCTCTACGATTATTTTACAAGAGCAGAGCTTTTGGACCTGGAGAAGAAGCTGAAATCTTCATTCAACTTAGCAAGGACTTCATTAAATGGCGAGAAACACTTTGAAAGCACATTTTGGTCTTACCAAGTGGGCCTAGTAGTCAAATATGCTCAAAGATTAGTTCCCTTTTTCAGGACGAAGAAGTATTCTGAAAGATGCTGCATGCTGGTTTTTCTGTTCCTCGCTTCCATAATTAAGGTGGTCAAAGATTTCAAAATATTCATTAGATTATCCTTTTCCAATCAGTAATAGACTTGTTTAATTTCTTCAAGTTAAGCTAGGAGACTGGATTTTGCTGATTAGGCGAAATTGTTTTCTATGAGGTATCAGAGCAAGAATACGATTCATGACAGTCCCAACATCATGCTGGTCCTTACAAATAAACTCCCGCCTACATGAATTGTGTTGGGCCCGGAGTGCCCCCATGGATTTGGTTACATAATGTCATTCTCTGTGACTGCTCTAAAAACAGACTTATGGGCGATGTCAAATGCCACAAAAGATTTAATTGAAGCCTTTTCTAACATCAATTGGTTTTAGGAGGTGGTGGAAAAGCGGTCTGAAAAATCGTAATAAGTTTAGCAAACTTTGAAGGTCCCAGTTTGTTGCCCTTCATAATCAATATTATTTCAGTGTCTAATGTTGTAATATAGTTGATGCTATTTAGCATAGATGCTCCCTCATATTTCAGCTATGGCTTTACAGGTGGCTGAGATAAGTCGAGTTTTAAGGCCTGGTGGTGTTTTTGTTGCTACCACCTTTATTCTGGATGGTCATTATTCTGGACTGCCACTTTTGAGGCCTCTGTGGCAGGTAGGTTTCTTCAACTTGAAACACCTTAACTCATTTGGGTGTTATTCAACGGGATAGATGCGTATAACGAAGTGAAAATAAGGGCTTGAATCCTATGGACTAAAGTTACATCAATTTCCTCCCATGTTGCTCCTGCAATAGCCCCACCAGAAGATATTGTTTTTTTTTGGTAACCTAAGTGTTATTAAGCAACCGATTAGAGGAGCCGGGAGGCATTCCCCAGAAATTGCTGACAAACTAGAACCAAGATGCAAAGGAAAAGTCCAGCTAAAGACTACAAATAAGAAACAAATCCATTCCTCCGATGAGTAAACAATAAACCATTTTTATCAGACTTTTTCATATCCCAAGAAGTGATGCATGCCGTGACTCAATTCTGCAATCCGTCTTTTGTGGGCAACCTATGATTTTAATTGTTGGAAACTAGGAAGACCTTTTATCGGACTTGATTGAAATAGTTGTTTTGTTTTTCAAAATAAGTGGTTCTTCATTTTTGTTGTTTTCAAATCAGTCGAATTTCCTTTTTCGCACTCTATCTCTGAGTACCCATTTACTTGAAACTGCTCTGCTTCCAATTTTCACTTTGGCTACCCTTTGTCCATGCTGCGGGCTGCAGCACTAGAAAACAGCAAAACACTTGCTCAAACATTGATTATTTGATTTTTGTTCCCAAGTTATCAGAATTTTCATTCGTTGGTGGTACTTGTGTTTCTCAATGTAGAATATTGGGCAAAAAATCACAGGCGGCCATATCTTCGTAGATGAACGTGAACTCAAAGATCTTTGCGATGCCTGTGGTCTTGTGGGTTTTACATGCACCAGGAATAAACTTTTTGTGATGATTTCAGCTACAAAACCGAGTTAAACATTTGGTTTCACCTGTTGCTCTCATCGTTTCTCGAAATAAGTTGCACTATATGATTGTGTATGCAACAGGTCCAAGATTTGTATTTTCAAATACTGCAGGTGATGTTAAATTTTCGGTTGGTTCATGGTTGTGTGCGACTCTGTGGAGCAAAACATTCTTGATGTATTTGATTAACAAAAGTGTTCTTTTCGAAACCTTATTAAGAATCAATAGTAATGAATGAAAATCCTTCTTTTTCTTTGAAGAAAAACTGGATATATTCCTCCTGTTAAGAATGTTGTATAAAAAGCATCTATTTGACCACAATTATATGACCAATTATATATGATACTTCTAATTTTATCCCCCAAAAGTCTCTTCGAGAATAGTTTGCCAAAAGAATTAATTAATTCCAAATTTTGAAAACATGAATAAACAGGTTTATAGAAAAAGAGTGCGATAGATATTCAGACATAAACTATGCTGACGGAAAAAATTGTATACTGTAGAAATTCAGTTAAATTCGGAGAATTTTTAAAATTTGGATGCAAAAGATTTATCGTAGACAAAATAAAATAATATCATCTGATTCATAAGGATATAAAAAAATCTTCTTATTGGCAAAAGTAGTAATATAGGGTTTTACAAATTTAGAGAAAAGCTTACCCAAATGTTCTTTAAAATGATACTACTATTATTCTACCGTCCTTAAAATATGCAAGCTTATTTGTTCAGAGTAAAATCTTGAATCTTCTGGTAAAATCTTGAATCTCTCCACCTCTCACTGTTTTTTTTAAAGAAAAAATAAACAGCAAAAGAAAATCCAGTTAGCAAAAGGCTAACTATACAAAATGTTGTAGTCACAAGGTCAAACATTCAATGGCCAGCCCCAATCCAATATTGAGTTTTCAAAAACCCAATCCAATGTTGTTTCTTTCATTGGAGGCTACTTTTAAAACCTAGTAATTATTTGGTTATATAAGTGGAATGACACATAATGCTGTAAATCATTCTGGACCAAATCCCACAAAACTTATAAAAAAGAATGATATTTATATTGCAACCCTTGTGAATCGCATCAAAATTACTTGAAAATTAAGTAATCTCTTTTTATCTTGTCAAGAAGTACTTCTGCTTGATACCTTACTTTTTTGCTAATAAACTTCAAATCAAAGGTGAAAAAGGAATTTAATCTGTGAAATCTTTTGCAGCAGTAAGATAGCCCACATCACACACATTTGATGAAAACATTGCCATTAATCATTTTCCCAGCACAAAGTTTTTGCAGTACTTCAACATCAATATGATGATGTCTCCCAAGTGCTGTCATCGATTACTTTTAATTGTGGATTCCTATTAAGAGATATATTGGCTACAAATACTCCTGCTTTATTTTTTTATTTTTTATTTTTACCATTATAGTGGACCAACTAAAATTCCCAATAAAACATTACAAATAACCTGAATTAATGGGATTGAAACAAAAAATTAAGTTTTTGAACTTCAATTGGGGTGCGCAATTTAAGTTCGACGAGGCCCCTGTTATTAATTTTGTTAGGTTTAATCAAGGCAAGTCGCAGTTCAACAATAATTTGTAGTTTTCGACACAGAACAACAGTAACACTCATCGTTTGAAGTACCCCGAGAAACACGGTACATATTGGGATATTTTCAGGTGCCAGGGTGTTCCATGGGCATTAGGAGAAAGGGGGTGGGGGTGAAGCCTGAAAATCAGACGTAATATCTGGTAAAAAGAGTTCCAAACGCAAGTTAATTCACACTAATACTTCTCAAGGGATGTAGAAATTGTAAATGATCACTTGCATAACACCTTAAGTATGTATTCTTAATAGCATTATTGTGATCCTAAACCTTTTATACATTCATTAATTACTCCTCCACGTACACCACACTATGTGAGGCCAAGACTAGGGTGGGTAGGAGTTGGTGGAAGGAGAGAGAGCATGCATGCAGCAGCGGGTGATCCGGTGAAAGGCTGGTGATGGCGGCAAATCACCGTCCGCTTGTTAGACGTACAGTAGAACTTACTATAAATTTATTCCATGATTCAAGTCGTTCATTTAAGAATTTTCTTGTTTACATTAAGCTGTCGGGCATCTTTATAGTATATAGGAACAAACAATATTACTTATCGCCATAGTAATGTCTATAGTCATGTCCAAGTTTAACAATTCTCTATCCTGAAGTCATATCTCTCCCATATTGCCTGTCTACCTTCGTAAGCTCAACTTTTTAAGAGAAGTTGTAATTAATGTATACCTTGTTAAAAGTTCGATTAGATTTTCAATGTTCTCACTTATTTTCAACAGCTAAAATTGATTTTTAAATCATTTACTAGGGTTAGTTTGCGGAAATGAATATTGTACGAGGATAAATCCGCGTAACCCTGGATCACGTGCTTCCTTGAATCAACCTTGGATCTGCAAGACAGAAAAAGGGTTAGAGCACCTTTGCCTCTCGTTGGCAAAGGCCCTCCGATGCCTAAGTTAGTATCACGTACTTGAAAGCTCAAATCACAATGCGTATGAAAATAGGTTTTTCAGCGTACCTTTGGTCATGGTTATTGCCTTGTATTTATAGGTATAGATGTCCTTCACATTAGGCATCTCGTGCCACTGTTTCCTATACTCTTTAGGAGTCCTTCTCTCAATAGGACTTTCCTATCAAGGGACAGCTTCCATATATTGCTAGATCTCGTTTAGCAGTAGTGTTTCTTTCCATGTAGGACTCATTCCTTTATGGGGTTTATCCCCACCACATTAGGAATGTTCGTATTAATCCCTTATTTCAAGGGATTGCTCCTTATCTCGTAAGGTACCGCTTATAGAATATTCAGGAATGTCCCACCGCCCTTCTCGTGGCAGTGCCGAGCTTACACGTAGCTCGGAGTAACTCGTACATAGTTCAGTTCATCACGCCGAGCTGAACTATGTATTCCAAAATGCTTGCCAAACTATATCCGTAGTTCCCGCAGATCGGCCATATCAGGGGTATGCCCTTGCGCCTTACGCCGAGCTAGTGCATCCTGTTGCATTTACTTTAATTTGATTCCTGACCCTATTCGTGGTCAATCTAGCTCGGTAAAGGGACTAACGGACTCCCTATGTGGTTCCGAGCTAATCGCCCTTTCGTGGCGGTCATATTAGACACGTGCCATGCCTTATAGTAGGGTAATCAGATTTTACCCTCTCCAAATATATACTTATTCTTTGACTTTTCAGAATACAATAGTAGGCAAGAATAATGGGATGCATGGAGTTTATGATCGAGCATGCATTGATTGATGTGTGCTCAAATCAATTTTCTGATGGATGATTTTGAGTCTAAGATTTTTTTTTTTTTGATCCGCAAAAGGTTGAGAGGGGGCTACCAGCATTACAAACTCCCTTAAGCATGATCATACGAGCTCCTGGCCCGCCCGTGGAATGCCATGTTCAAGCAATAACTACTTTTCGAGAGGACAACACGTCACTATTGGCACCACTTTTGTACAAGATGGCAAATGACCCTCCACACGAAAGCGAGCTTTAATACCTGCACCACCTACCACCAAAGGAAACAGATGGGGAGCTCAAGGTCCACCCCGTGTAGGCTATTAGGCTTATGCCTGGTTGGGAGGGGCTAGGTTTTATTGATGTACTCTATATAACTTAGACATGTCTTGTATTATTTAGTGTGACAAAAGTGAGAGAGGCAGAGAGTTTGAGAGAGATACACGAGTGAAATGGTGAGTATCATTATTGTGAGATTGTGAGTGAGAGTGTGTAACACAAAGGCTCGAATTTTCTCCGGGTTATAGTGTCTGGGTTATAGTGAAACCCCCCCTTCCCGTGGATATAGGTCCGATTTGGCCGAACCACGTAAATTGGTGTGTTTGCTTTCTCTTGATTTTATTGCTTTCTGTGCGTGTGTTAGGCACAACAAGTAGTATCAGAGCTTTGGTTGAAGCACCGCAGAGCGCAAAACAGTCATATAATCACTTAAAGCCCATTGGAGGGTGGTTGGTATTTGTCAGCGGAGGATGGAGCATGATTGATTTGAACACCTACGGACTAAGGCGAGTGGTGGATTGCGTTGAGATTGGATAAAAATTGATCGGATCAAAGTTTTGAGCACATCACCGTATAGGGTTTTTCGAGACGATCACAGTGGTATAAGGAACGTCACCAGAAACCACCCAAGGACTCCGCACGTGCCGGTCAAAAGAGGCGTGTGTCAATCGCTCGCACTGTGGAGTACACGCGTGGCGGCGGAGGAAATAGTGGTAGGGTTGACGTCATCTAGTTCTAAGGCTTACGTCAGAGAGGGTTATGACCGGCCAAGAAAGGGCCCAAAAGGGTCAGACAGGTCAGGATTCAAGGTCAGAGGTTAGGTCAAAGGGGTTAGACCGGAGGTCAAAGGGTTCAAACCGGTTCAAAGAACAGGCAGACCAGGTTCATACCGGCCCAGACCGGATAACGGTCTGGAGACAGACCCGATTGTGTTTTTCTATTGGTTTAGGGACATTTTGACCAGTTGATTAGCGGTTCAGATCGGTTCCCAACTTTGTTCAACATCCCGGATCCAATCCTGGGCTCGGTTTGCGGAGATTTGATACGAATATTGACGGTACATTTTATTTTTACTGCTTTAAATCGTTCCGGGGAGTATCAGATCAATTGTGAGAGTTTTTGGGGGTGTCTTATTTCAGATTATCTTGTTTGCTCAGATGTCAGAGATAAACATGAATGCTATGCTCGTATTGATGGTGACCAATTATGCGATTTGGAAACCTAGGATGGAGGATATGCTCATTTTGAAATAGCTATATGAGCCTTTGGAACACGTAGGAGTCAAACCGACGGAGGTGAAAACTGAAGATTGGAAAAGTTTGAACAAGAAAGCAATTGCTTTAATCCGCCGCTAGTGTGTTGGACAAGAGGTTATTCATTATGTAGCACAAGAGACAGACGCTTATGCTTTGTGGACGAAATTGGAGGGGTGTATCAGTCGAAAACATCCTGGAATAAAGCGCTATTAATGAGGAGACTTGTGAATTTGAAGCTCCGGGTTGGGGATTCGGTTGCCGGACATTCCAGTGAGTTCCAGAATTTGGTTAATTAGCTGTCTAATGTTGGGTTGAAGTTCAATTACGAGTTGCAGACTTTGTTGTTGCTCAGTTCTCTATCAGATAATTAGAAGACACTGGTGGTTACCCTAAGTAACTCTGCATTGGAAGGGAAGTTGACGATGGCTATGGTTAAGGAAGTTATATTCAACGAGGAGGCAAGAAGGAGAGAGATTGGGACTAAACAGGCTGACAAGACATATGCACTGATTTCGGATGGTAAAAGGGGTGGAAGCCATGGAAAGGGAAACAGAAGGAAGGGAAGTAGAAACCGGTCCAAGTTGAGGGGGCATAGTTTCACTTGCTATCATTGGCAGGAAAAAGGGCATATAAAGAGGAATTGTCCTAGGTTTAAGGCGGGGAAAGAGAGAATCCCATTGAAGGAGGCAGAATTGGCTTTTCAGGATTCCGATAATGATGAGTTGGCATTGGCAGTGTTAGATGCTACGGATGCAAGGAAATCAGATTGGGTATTGCATTTGGGGTGCTCATATCATATCTGTAGGGATAGATCACAGTTTTGGGAGTGTGAGGAATGCGATGGAGGTCTTGTCCGGATTGCTAACAGTTCTGCGAATAGGGTTGTTGGCAAGGGGACAGTGAAGTTTCGGGTGCCGAGTGGAAAGACTGTGAAGATAGCGGGAGTGAGGCACGTGCCAGGGGTGAAGAAGAACTTGATATCTCTCAGGGTGCTTGATGAGAGAGGATCTAGTTTTTCTGCTGATTCTAGAGTACTTCGGGTTTTTGTTGGAAAGCGAGATATACTGTTGCGTAAGAAATTTGGTGGGCTGTATAGGCTTGCGGGATCGGTCATGACAAGAGGGGCTGTTGTTAGACATGGAACAAGTCGTACAATGAGATCAGTTGGGCAGGAGAAGCGCAATTTGTTGACATGTACATGAAGGGAGCAGGGTTGCTCAGGAGTTGTGTGGGATTCAGGCCTGAGGGAGAAGTAATGGGTGCGGGTTGTCCATGAGAAAGCCCAAAGGAAAGAAACGGATATTTTGGGGGGCCCAACGAAGCAAAAAAGAGTTTCTTTTGCTTTTGATATGCTTGATGGTAGTGGTCTCTTTCGATTTGTCGACACGGGGGGAAGCACACTATCACCAAGGACGCCGAGCTAGTGAGTCTCGGCCGCACCCCAGTTGAGGGGGTGTGGGCACCCTAGTTGAGGTGGTGCGGGCGCTTCTGTTAGAGAGCGCGGACGCTTCTGCTGGTGAGTGCATACACTTCGAGTTTGAGGTGTGCAATTGGAAACATTTTTTTTAGGGGATGCAGTACACGAGTGAACTGGTTAGTTTCATTATTGTGAGATTGTGAGCGAGAGTATGTAACACAAAGGCTCGGATTTTCTTCGGATTATAGTGAAACCCCCCTCTCCGTGAATGTAGGTCTGATTTGGCCGAACTATATAAATTGGTGTGTTCGTTTTCTCTTGATTTTACTGCTTTCTGTGCGTGTGGTATGTGTGTCGGGCACAACACTCCGGATGTGGAGGGAGGGAATATTCCACTCACCTCTGTCATCCTGGCAACCACCTCGGCCGATGGCATTTGACTCTAAGATCAATTAACTGAATGTCTTTGGTCGTACAAATGGAGCCACTGTGGATCATATTTTGCCTCATTTACGAGATCATTACATAATATGACTTTTTTTTTTGAGCAAACACAAACATATAAAGGTAGAGTATTCTCCCTCCGTATACAAATAAAGGTAGTGTATTCTCTTTTAGGTTTTCTTTTAATAATTGTATATATTTTTAATTTGTAATACTTTTTATATGTAATATGAATCTTATTTGGTTGAATCCAAATAGTTCTTTTAAGGCAAAAGTTTCAAAATTAGTAAAACACTATGAATGGTAAGATCGATATTGACAATGTTGTTAGCGGTATGTCTCTTGAAATCAAGAAAATGAATTGGGTTTCAAATGATAGTCCCGTACAAAATACCCGCGATTGCAGATCAAATAATGAAGTAATTCCGTACTTGATTTTTCAAATTTCTTCACACAAAATTAAGGATGTTGATTGGATTTTATTATTATTATTTATTTGGTGCAAGGAAAATTCAAAGATTATGAACGAAAGTCAATTTTTTTTAGACGAAAATTGCAATTTTTTTATGGGGTACTATCATCTTCGGGATGGAGGGGAGTAAATATTTGTCCAATTTATTGAATCCATCCTACGGCTCATAAATGCCAAACGATTATCCCCACGAAAGAACTTTTTACTCCAAAAAGAAAAAAATTTTTTTGACCACGACTAAAAAAGATTTAAAAGGTGAAATGTGAATTTGCGAAAATAATTCTAAAATGAAGGCAAGGGCAAGAGAGGGATCACACATGCAATTGACTATCGAGCAAAAGAATAAGGGTGAGTTTCTCCTGTCATGTAAAATGATTAAATTAACTAAAACCCATGTTTTTACAGATTTTATGGAAAATCTTATTACTTGCCTACATCAGATAAAGTATGATTTCGCCGAAACAATTTATCTATTGTCATTAAAGACAAAAAATTGAGGGGAACTTTCCCAAATTCCGTGTCCATAGGGATGACTAGTGGCGTTTTTAGGATCTTTATCTACCGCATAATCAGTGGCGGACGCAAGATTGTAGCTGCGGGGGGCAATTTCATAGAAAGGTGACCACTACATAGAAAATATATAGAAAAATTAAAAAATACATGGAAAAAATTGAAAATTTATCAAAAATTGGGGGGAGTGCAGGGGCCGCCTCTGGGCATAATTACTCCCACCATCTTAAAATGAAAGTTTACTACTAAAAAAATGTGCAATTTTTGGATAAAAAATACTCCTTTTGTACATGATTATCCGAGCTCTTCGGTACAAAATACATGGCCCTGTTCGTTTCTCAGTTTAGTTTTAGTTGTAGTTTTGATGACATCATCATTTCTCTCATTTCTTCCTCCACTCATTACACATGATGACATTTTTAAAACTAAACTAAACTATCTAACCAAACATAGCCATGATTATCCGAGTTCCTCGGTACCATTTTGGAACGGTGGGACTATTACTTTTCTTGATTAAGTTAAAAAGGAAAATAAGTAACACTTTGAAGATCGTAGGTTGATTAAGAATCTTAGATCACCACGAAACCATGTCTCACTAGCACTCAATAATTTTTCTAGCAAAACAAAGGGAAGTATCACCATCGTAATCTATTGCGGGAATCGTGCCAGTTGGGGACCAGTTGTACGGTAGGCTGATATTCTCTGCATAGCATTAGCATTTAGCACCGCCCCTCCCTCCCTCCCTCCTTCCTCTTTCATTTTCGACGACGGGGTCCACATGAAAACTAGGGGTGACATTTTAACAGGAGAGAGAGAGAGAGAGAGAGAGAGATGCCCACTATCTTCATCGAACCATACACGTGGATGTAAGCCCTTAAATTGCGCTTCCTGCCCCAAGGCCCGCTCCATTTTGAGCACCGTCAGCATTTTTAGCTTTACTGACGTCCTTCTTTGCGTCGGTTTTTTTTTTTTTTTAAATTTCTTTTTAATTAACAAAGTAAGATTCTCTCTCTCTCTCACCCATAAAGTTCATATTCTATTTCATTTTGGATGTCGTAAAATACTAGTCCTAATTGAAAAGTCAAGCAAAAAATTTGTGTGAATTTTCAAAATCGACCACCATTTATAATTTAAAATTCTTTTGTATGTGGGATTCAACGTGGTAAAAATACAAATCAATGCTTATTTTGAAAGGAGACATACATTAATGCATGTTCCTTTAAAAATTTAGAATACCCAAGGAACAACATTGAAGGATGAGGCGAGTACTAACAAAGCCCTAACGAAACTTTATAATACATTGGACAAAACCAAACTATATTGCAAAACTAGATAAGCTACTTACGGTTATCGCATATTTTGCCAAAGACAAAAGATAGCCATGGCCAAGTAGCTCTCTCTCTCTCTCTAAAAAACCTAACCTCTGCTGCCTTCCTTTTCTCCCTCCCTCTAGGGCTTTAGCCTTCTTGTGGCGGTGGAAGGGGAGGGCAACCTCTCTCACCCCCTCCCCCTTCCTCCTCCTCCTCCCTCTTTATTTCTCTCTTTCTTTCCCGTTCTCAACTCTTCTCTTTCTTCTTTTTTTTTGGTTTCTTTTTCTTTTGTGTTTGCAAGTTTGGAGTGTGGATGGTGTGGTGGTGCGATAGGCAGCTGCAACGGTGTTTTGGTCTCCTCGATCGCAATTTCTCCTAACTTTTATGAGAATCGATTTGGTGGCCACTCAATGAGTTTGGCACTCATAAGGGATGCACCAGCATGGTTGTCTTCCTCAAATGGCGATTTTGATGGCGGTGGTGGTGGCAGCACAATGGTAGCACCCTCGGAACCTTTTCCACTTCGCAAAGGCAGCTCCACCCTTATCAAAGGGTGGTCACTTGAACACCCTAAAGAAATTATTTTTGTTTAGAAATACATGTAAAAATTTTAGTTTTAGTTTACTATAGCCATTTTTTTTGGGTAAATCCTATAGCCATTGTTGAACACCCTACTCACAAATATTTGAACACTTAGCTCAACAAATCATCCCACAAATCAATTTTATGTAAACAATGAACTAAAGTCTTAAGTTTTCCCATAGATGGTCAATATACACTCTAAAGCCTTTTATATTTTATATGACATGTGATTAATTTATATTGGGTTTTGTTTAAACATTTATACTATGAATATTCACCAATCCTAGTAATTCACAATAGAATATTTAATACACCATTTCAAAACAAAATGCACACTCTTTAAAAAAGAATATCTATTGTATTGAAATTGTCCTATGACTTGTCTCTGAGAAACAATCAATTCTCTATATAAAATAAATAAATATCCCTACAAACCTATTTGGCACACAAATTTCTACAATGAGTATTAGTGCGATTATCCCTTGATTTAATTTTACTTGACACAATAACAAAGAATTCGCCAAGAAAGTTTGTGACATCTTATGTATTTCATATCATTTTGCCTCATTATGTACACTAATATATGAAAAAATTGTATGTATATACTAGTTAGTAGAGTTAAGGTAAATGTTGAACACCCTGTCCAAATTTTCTGGAGTCATCACTGCCTTTTCGTCGTCTTGTTCCCATGTTTGCTGACATCCTTTGTCTTTTGTGGGATTCATTGCTAGGTGAATCCATTTATGTTCAATGGCGTTGGTCGATTGTTTGTTTGCCGCCATTATCACTTGGCCTCTGTGTCAACCTAGCTCTCCCGCTGGTTTCTCATTGTTAGATGTGACTAGTTTGGGCCTAACGGCAAACAAACAATCAAGTTTGTACTAGACTTTACTATTTTTATTGTTTGTACTCAGCTGGCCACTAGGTGTTTTGGGATTTTCCCACCAAGTGTTTTAATTTTTCCAACTTGATAGTGACAACAACGCAGTCAGTCGTTAATGTGCAAAAAATGTGCAAATTTGTTGGCAAATTCAACACCCAATCCGGGCGCCTCTATTAACTATTGTTTAGTTCCAAAGCTAAAATTTTGGATCATCCTATGGGATATCCTACCCCTGTAATGTGGTTGTATGAGCTTGATGTAGTACTTGCTTATTCTAATTCCAGTTCATGGTTGATCAAAAAGTAATTTGAAGTGTATGTAATGATTAATACGGCTATCTCATGAATATACAACAAGCTTCATAACTAATAGAAAGTAAAAATTAATTGCCAAGTAGTTCTTTGGCTACCCCCTTCTCTCTATCCTAAGCTCCACTTTCTCTCTCTACAAAAACGCTTTGGCTAGAGTTGAACCAGGAGTGGCGTCGCCACTACCTACCTCCCCCCCTCTTCTCTCTGTCTCAGTTAGTCAGTCTGTCTTTGTCTCTGTCTCTGTCTCTCTCTGTGTGTGTGTGTCTCTCTCTCTCTCTCTCTCTCTTCTTTTTTCTTCTTCTTTTTTTTTTTTTTGCAGGTGTGCCCGGGTTTCCATGCTAATTGTGGTTGTTGGCTTGTGGCGGCATTTTGGAGATCTCAATTATTGACCTCTTCACCATTTGTAAGGACGTAATCGGCGGTTTCTCAGCAGCCAACTTTGTGGTTCATTAGATCGTTGAGTTTGATGGCGATGTGGGTCTTCTAGAGCATGGATGGTGGTTCAATGGTGGCGTTTTGGGAGTCCTGGCTGTTTTCTCTTTCCCACCCTTACCCTCGTTGTAGACACCCCGATTTTGAATCCGGGATGTGCTCGAGCATTCCCGATGATAAAACGGACCAATTACAACTACCCGAAACTAGTGAAAATGGCTTGAACTTGATTAAAATCAACCAAACATTACCCAAACAATCAAAACAACCCGAATCAACCCAAGCATCATCAAACCAAGCAAAACCATCAATCTGCCACCAGTAACCTTGAGCGCTCAAGCCCTGGACCTTGAGCACTCAAACCCAAAAATCCCATCTTAAGCGCTCAATCCCATAGCTTTGAGCGCTCAACTCTGATCCCAGTCAGGAATCTGCAGAGTATCTCATCATGAGATTTCATGCAGGGAGGAGCATCTAACCACCTGTATACGTCTTGTACATGTATAATACATCCTATACTATCCTAAATCTACCCCAAAATCTACTCCTAACCCGCTTTGAAATACAAACCCACTTCCTCTCTCTCCTTTCTTTCCTCCCACTCACTCCCTATAAAAACCAGCCATAGCCCCCCTGGTTTGGGGGTGGCCAACTCTCACACACAAGCTCCTTTACTGCCTTTCAAAATCGACTTCTCTCTCTCTCTCTACAAAACCACCCATTCATCATCTAAACCATTTACAAAAACCATCTTTCAAGCTCCAAATTCGACCTTTGTTCATCAATCAATTTCATACATTGTCTCATCTACCCAGGATACCAACCAAACATCCATAATCATCTACCATCAAGCCCAAAATCAAGTTCAAGCTATAATCCTTTTCAAAAGGTAGTTAAACATGTGATATATTCACTGTTTTGATCCTTCTGAGGGAGACCAGTGAGTTCAAACAAGTTCTTTATACTTGAATTGAACTCACAAAGGTCTAAAAGTTTTTTAAAAACACTTTTAAAATCTGCAGTTACAGCAGGGGTTGAGCGCTCAAGCCTCCGACCTTGAGCGCTCAAGCCCAGCTCTAAATAGTCTCTTGTTTCGTTAGTTTTTGTGTTCCCATTTGGTTTTGATCGTCATTAAATAGTCAGATATGTTTATATTACTTTCAGAATAGTTCATTTTCACCTAAAAAAGTGCGTGCATGAGTGTTGATTATCTACTTCATGATGGTCAAACATCAAAACCTTTGAAAATCTTATATTTGAGTGCAAAACAATGACTGTCCAACCTCATAAATCTTTATTTTATGTATTTATGATCCTGAGGAAGTATCAAAAGCTTGCTTGAAGGTCAAAAACCAGAAAGCCAGATTATGGCTTGAGCGCTCAAGGTCATGCACTTGAGCGCTCAAGCTGTTCTTGAGCAGTTTGATATTTATGTCTTGTTCTTGTAGAGTATCACCATAAATTATCTAGAAGGTGTGTGTGAGTTGTTATTACTATGCTTATGATCTAAATCCCTCTCTCTCTTCCATTTACAAGCATTTCCTTTATTAATTTGTGGTGATTCTCCTCTTTTCATCATTCTTTAAGAGATCAAGCCACCTGTTTTCACCTGATTCTCCATGAAAAATATTTTATTAATGTTTGATCTTGTAAACAATGAGAAAAGAAGATGTAAAAAGGGTCAAACTCACAGAAGTCAGAAATTGGTTTGAGCGCTCAATCCATGAGCCTCGAGCGCTCAAACTGGTTTGGAAGGTTGAGCGCTCAAGCCATCACCTTTGAGCGCTCAATCCCTATTCTGGGATCCAGATTGCAAGTCAGTTTATTAAGTCTCATGTTCATAATTTCTTGAGTTGTTGTATAGTTTTTGCTGTAATTTACTTCCGCGAGTATTTGCAGTAATTTCCTTTATTGTTATCATCATCACCCAAGTAGATCACGTGCACAAGCATCCACCGTAGATTCATATCTTTTGTGTATATATTGTTGTTATGTGATTCCCATCCCCGATTCTCTATTTATGTGGATAAATTAAATTTCAAACATTTCCAAAATCCCACAAAATATCGAGTAGAGATCGGTTCACGGACCGGGCGAGAGGGGTGTCGTAAAACCCTTCCCCTCTCGTAACCAAACCCCCGAATCCGAGAAATCTTTGATTCCGCCATGATCAGTGAAATCTTTTTCAAATGGGCAAACAAATCATATTTTTATCGGTTTCTCGGGTTCGGACCTCAAATCCGGGTGGCGACTCTAACAATCACAATCTTTTCAAACGCAAACCGAACCATTTCTGCGGGTCGTCCACACTCGTCGTTCTGGCCCTATGTCCTTCAGTATCTCTGGCTTCCACCAATTTTATTTCCATGTGTTTCCGGTTCTAGGCATAACCATGTAGACACCCCAATCTGAACCCATAAAATTTCTCGGCAATCCCAATGATGAAATTGGACCAACACACATACTTGGAAGCATGAAAAATGCTTGAAACTCGTTAAAACCACCCCAAAAGGCAAAAAAAAATCCTCCAAAAGCCACTTGGTTGTAGCACTCAAACCAAAGTTCTTTGAGTGCCCAAATTGCCTGAGTGAGCATCTTTTTGCAGCTATTGTAGGTGGACCATAATGATGACATTCCTCTATGTTTTTTGCCGGGAAGATGCTCCTTGACGTCCCAGGTGTTCCCTAGTATCTCTTTGACCAACAACCTTCATGTTTATACTCTCCGCTCACCCTCCATGCAAATCCCCTATGAGCCCGTTTGGATGGCATATTGGTTTTGGGCGGATTAAATAGTAAGGGGGGATAAAATAGTCAGGGTGATTAAATAAGAAGGGTCGGCCCACATTGATTGATAGTTACGAAAGGGGGATAAAATAGTACGTGGTTTGGATGATAAGAGGGATGAGGAAGGTGGATGATGTAAAAACCTATCAAATGACTATTTTGCCTTTGTGAATATCTATTTTAGATTATGCATTTAAATAAATATACAAATAAAAAATTAATTATTGTGGACTCTGGAGGATCATCGATCGATTTGGAGTGGTCACCAAGGTTTTATCAGATTGTGCATAAGGAACCGAACTCGATTGACTCTTGCCTCATTCAATGGATAAAAATTATTGGTACATCATCAGCATAATATCTTAGGTTCAGGAGCTCAATTACGAGAGGGGAAAGGTTTTACAGCACCCCCTCGCCCGATTCAAAGACCAGTCTCTACTTGGCTTTTGTGGGATTGTAATGAATGTATGCAATTCAACTTTGAACAAATAATGGGAATGAGGGATGCGAACCACGTAATGATGATAAACACATTAATAAGCAACGGTGTATGCTTGTGCTCCGTGAATATACATGAATGATGATATGCAAGTATGAATAAACAAGAACATCAAACAACAAGTAACAATGTTAGACTATACAGAATGATAACAAAGTAATCAGAAATTACACCACAAACCACTGCAGGACTAAACCAATCTGATCCCCTGTTAGGGATTTGAGTGCTCAAAGAGAGGGTTTGAGCGCTTAAACCCTCCTCAACCCAAACATGCTTTTGTTGATCATCACTTGATGAAAACATAATTTGAACACTGTTGCTAACTTGAAAAATGGAACTTTGATGGTTTATCAGAATGGGATGATCATGCATACACGGATTTGAGGCATATCAATGAACCAGACAAGGTAACAAATACAAAATGAGTGAAAATACAACATTGAGAGGCATTCCAAAACACAAAAAGTATGATCAGTAAGCTTGAATGATGCAAAATATGCGATGTGCCAGAAAACAGTTTGAGCGCTCAAACCATCTTCATGGTTTGTGCATTTTGGTGTTTTCCTGCCCTTGTTTTGATCATTAACAACCTCAAAACAATACACAATGATAGAAATGACAATGATATTCTAGAAACATCAATAAATAAGCTCGAAAGACTTGCATGTGTAAGAAATGAGTATTTGGCCATACGTAAGCATTATTAGAGTGAGAGAGAGAAGAGATCAGGTTGGCTTAGCCAAACAACACACACACACACACACTCACACTCACACACACTACTTGAACTGAAAATAGAATGCATAACTGAAATAAGAAAGATTCAAATGCCAAAACTGAACAAGGTTTGAGTGCTCATTGTGTCATAGACTAAGCGCTCTGTGAACACCCCGCGGAGCGATGTCCACGAAAATTGGTGTTAGGTTTCAGAAAATGATTTGATTGGTTGAATGGAGTTGCCACCTGGGTTAGAGGGCCGTACCCGAGAAACCAGTTGAAAAATGACTCTTTTGCCCTTAATATGGAAAATATTTTACTGGCCTCGTAAAATGAGATTTCTCGGGCCCAGGAGCTAGGTTACACAAGGGGAAGGAATTTAAAGCACCCCCCATGCCTGGTGAAACCACTGGTCTCTACTAAATACTTAAGGGATTTTGAAAATGTTGTTTGAATGGACTTCGAATACATATTCATGTGAAAGTACGAGAAATGTATCAAAAAGATTAATGAGATGCGGGTGGATGCTTGATAGGCGCGCAATATCACAGATATAAGCGCTTAATTAGGGTAGAATTAGCGCGTTAGACGTGCGGTTAATCCTCATTTTCCATTTAATGCGTGCATGTGGTTGGATTTTGTGTTTGTGTTTGATTTGCAGGGAATTGAGGTGTTCTGGCGCTAATGGAAGGTACCTATAAAGCCCGTGATGGAGGTTTGAGAATGAGCAAAGCTATGGAGACTAAGTGTTGAAGTTGAGGCTCGAAACCCGTCGAGAGCGCTACACTATTTCTCTGCTCGAAAATGGCACAAAAGGGGCTCTAAAATGAACAGAAGGTTTTGGAGCGCTACATCAAAAGAGGTGTAGCGTTACTGAGTGGTCTAAGGGGTCAACGGTCCAAGGGAAGTGGTCAACAGTTATAGCGGTTTGGGAGCGCTACACCATAATCAGTGTGGCGCTACCGAGGTCCTTAGTGACTGCTAAGCGATGTCGTTTTGTGTTGCCATGTGGTTCAACTGTTATTATTTTTGGTTTTCGATCGTAATTAGGATTTTTGATATAAATACCCTGCTTTAGGGTCGAATTAAGGGGCCAACTTTTAGAATTTTAGATCTACTTTCATTACTTTTCGGCTGCAGTTCCTGTTCTTAATTCTGAGATTCAAGTAGAGTTTGTTTTTCGGATTTCCATCTTTTGATTGATGCTCCGGCGTTCTTAATCAAATTAATTCAATTCTCGCAATTTACGGTATCAATTTCTACTTCTGATTTCCTTTATTTCAATCATGTTTCGATCTAGGGTTTTTAACTTTATCGTTGCGTGCGTAAGCATAATGATTGAGTAGTCGCATAGGGTGCGACCATGGGACGATGGTGTCCCGTGGCTAGTCTGATCAATGTTTCACCTCGGGGCCGAATTAATTCAATTTTAAGCAATTCTAGGAAATGAAACCTTCCTAACGAACAAAACCCACGCATCGCCGGATTTCGTATGCGCACGAGAATTGGTGACAAGTGGTGCGCATTCGTTAGAGAACATTTTCTTACTCTAAAATCAATAAATCAAATCATTGTGATCCGAGTAAACATTGGTCAAATTGACTGTGAGTGCTGGGTTCCCACGGTTGCTCCCTCTTCCTTAATTTGTAGTATTCAGTTTTCAATAAATTTGGTTCGATAATTCACCAATTTGAACAAGGGGTGGCTACCTGAGAGCCAGTTTAAAACTAAAATCAACACTTTTGAGTCAAACACCGTTAGACCGTCTTTGTGGTTCGACTCTGGTACTTTCGGATTTATTGTGCTACACCGGTCACAAGTCCTATGCTTGGGACACATATTTAGTATAATTTATAATTACCTGGTCTGTCAAGCAATGCTTGTGCAAAATGTCATGAGTGAATGGTTTATATGCATATAATATTGAAAATTGCTCAAAACATTCTCAAATTGCTCCAAGGTGTCCTAGAAACTGATCACAATCATCAGATATATCACACCTGGATAACAATCTGGGCACCTAGATTAGGCAGATCCAGGCGCCTGGATTGAATGCAGGCGCCTGGAATGGGCCAATCAAGGCGCCTGGATAGAATGCAGGCTCCTAGAATGAGCCAATCCAGGCGCCTGGATGCTTTGCTAAACAGAAACTTCAGAACTCTATTTTTCACAATAAGCACCAAATGCAATGTTTTGATTAGCTTACATGCATTCTAAAAGATGCGTAGCAACACAGTAGCAGGCATGAACTTTGAGTTTAACTCAAATGCATGATATGAGCTTAAAAGTGAGTTGATTTTGGATGGTTTGATAATGAAATACTCTAAACGCTCATCAAAATGAGGATCAAAATATGAGAAATAATTATCCTAAAATGAATATATGCGAATGATGTACCATGAACTAATTTAAACTGTAAGAAAAGAAGAAAATATGGTAAGAAAGAAGAGGATCTAGGCGCCTGGAATGGGCGAACCCAGGCGCCTGGATTGGATTCTGATACACAAAACAGATTTCTTCCTTGTATGATTCAAACTTCTTCCAAGTCCTCCACTAGTATAGAAGACTAGTAAGAACTTGGTTGAGTCCCCCTCAGGGCCTTTTTGAACACTTTTGGTAGAAAATCTACCTTGACAAGTTTGATTGATGAACTCGAAACTAGTTTGGGCAATGTTTGGTGGTTGATTGAGCTAGGATTCTATTTTCTGGAAAGGTAGAAATCTGATTGCTTTGGTTTTTTTATTAAGTTTGGTGGTGGAAGGTTGAAATATGAAGATTTTGGTGATGAAAGATGGGTTTGTAGGCTAGAAATGAGTGAAACTACAAATGATCAGTTTGGGGATGAAGTTTCTGGTGTGATTTTGACAGGATAACAGTAGAGGAAGGAGGGAGAATTCATCCTCCAAAATAGAGGAGGAGAGGTGGTATAAATAGGCAAGGCAAAGTCCAAAAAGGGCCACTTGAACCCTTAGGGGACCATCTTAGTGGTCAAGTAGTGCTACTCTATTTTCCCTCCAATACATCTAACAAATTTCTGCAAAAAATCCCCCAAAAATCCTACAAGACGTTCCTCCCACTAACTTGACCTTGGACAACAAGTATTTGGAATGAATCCGGGTGCCTAGAATAGGGGAATCCAGGCGCCTAGATTAAGAGACAGCACAGCATATGAAACTTCGTAGGGCCATTTTGGGTGCTACCGAACTCCGTTTTGTGCATGGTTTGAAGCATTGGAAAGCTTAAAAATTCTACTTTCTAACCCAAGTAGTTTGAACCTAAGATGATTTGTACATCAAAATATGTGACCATTTTACCCTCAGAAGGTCAAAAAAACAAGTTGTTTTGGTAAAACTGGCACATCTCCCTCATTTTAAAATGGAATGGGACGTATTATATATCAAAAAGAGGGTTTTGAATGTACTAGAAGGTGGTGAAGGTTTGAGTTTATTTTGGAGGAGTTTAGGAGGGGTTTCCAAGTTCACAATCAAGCCTCGCGTGCTCTTATCAGGCATTTTCATCATCGAGGATTGCCAATGATTTTCGTGGGTTCAAATTGGGGTGTCTACACGCTCGAACCCCATTCAAGGGTTATGAGATTTTTTTTATTTCTGGCCATTATTTGGTGCTTTTCTGAGCTTAAACAATCTGATTATTGTTCAAAAGAGTGAGATACACTTATTCATCCCACAAACAAAGCTTATTCATTGCTTGATGATAATAAAATATCATTTCCATGGTTTTTTGCTTCATTAATCAATGATCAAGAGTGAAATAAGCTGATTTGAGAGTATTTAAACCAACCAAAAGCCATCAAATGATGATATCAACATGAGAAAGCATTAGAAATCACAAAACAACAAAATGGCCGGAACAGTTTGAGAGCTCGAACTATACTATGAGTACTCAGTTTGAGCGCTGGAACCATTTCGAGCTGAGGTTTTTAAAGTCAATTTTTTTTTTATATATATTTAAGACCTTGTGAGCTCATAGAAGGTATGTGAAACCTCCATGAACTCACTGGCCTCCCTCAGGATGACCAAAACTTGAGTTTTCACATGCTTTCTACCTTTTAGGCTATGATCAAGGCTTGAACTTGGGGTTTGATGAATGGATGTGTAGTGGCTGTGTTTATAAGCAATATGAGTGACATTTTGGACACAGAGAGAAGAATGTAAGGTTGATTGAATGATTGATTGAGTGGATGATGGAGTATGTGAGCTTAGATGATGATGATCAAGTGGGTTTTATGGATGTAGGATGATTGAGCTTCAATAGATGGATGATAATAGAGGAGAGGGACTGGAAATGAAGTTTTAGAGTGAGAGAGTGAGGTTAATCAGTTGGTTCTTTACAGACCCATGTGTATTTGGGCTTAGAGATGAAGTTTTAAGGTGTTTTTGAGCTTGAAGATGATGGAGAATGGTGGCTAAGGAGGAGAGAGAGGCTAAAACATGATTGAAGTGATGAGAGAGAGTAAAGAGGGTGATAGAAGTGTGTGTGAGAGAGATAATCAGCCAAGGAGTTCCCAAAAAGAGTGAGAAGAAGGGTTTAAATAGAGAGTTTTTTTTTTTTTTTTTTTGGAATTTGGAATTTGCAATTCAAGTTGGAAAGGGAATGTTATTATAGGGATTCTAGCGTGAAAACGAAGCTTAAAAACCAGGAGGTGCCCATAGTTTAGCTAGAAAACCAGCTGAAAGTTGCTTTGAAAATTTTCTAGTGCACAAAGGGTTCGAGCGCTCAAACTGGGGTTTGAGCAATCAAAGGGTTTGCAGGCCAAACTTTGCGAGGCTGCCTCAGGTGCTACCGAACTCTGTTTTGTGCGTGGTTTGAAGCGTTGGAAATATTCTTGAGTGTACTTTCTAATCCAAGTGGTTTGAACCCAAGATAATTTTCACATCCAAGTGTGTGACCATTTTACCCTTAGAAGGTCGGGAAAACAAGTCATTTTGGTAAAACGGGCACATCTCCCTCATTTCAAAATGGATTGAGACATATTATATATCAATAAAGAGGGTTTTTAATTTACTAGAAGACGGTGTAGGTGTGGATTTATTTTGAAGAGAATTTTGGATGGTTTGAAGGGTATTTTGGTCATTTTGGTTGGTTTAAGGTTGTTCTAGGAGGATTTAGAATGATATAGGGTGGTTTGGTGAGTTCAAACCTTGTTCTTAGCCTTGAGGTATGCACGGTTGGTCTATTTCATCATTAGGAATGCTTGATAAGTTGCTCGGGTCAAAATTGGGGTGTCTACAATTATTTTGTTATATTTGTCAACAATGAAGTTTTGATACTTCATTTTACTATATTTTCATATAAATTAAGAATATTAAATATTGAATTTTTTTTCCCTCTAATAGACGAACTCCATATCAACACACTTTTTTAAATTGATTCATACCAATACTCTTGCCAGACCAATACACTTTCCAGACGTTGGACTCCATACTCCCATACACCTGCCACATCGAATAAATTCCCTCTTGTACTTCATTGTTTACAAGGAAAACAGTAATCAATTCATCTTCCTCATTTCATCTTTCCCACTTTCCGTCCAGTCCATCCCCTTTCTCTCTCCGGCAGTGGTTACAAATTCCGGCAAGTTTCACTTCAAATTTCTCAGGTACGGTGATCCAACCCATCTCATCTCTCTTAAAGTTCCCAATATTTTCAATTTCTTAGATTTTTTTCCCCAATTAATTTTTTCTTTGTACTGTTGTTTGGGTTTCTAAGATTTGGAAGTTTTTAGAGAGAAGGGAGTCGTGGTAGGGAGGTAAAACTGCACTCGATATCAACGATGACTAAATATAAGCACCCCCATGGTGCTTGTATTTAGTTAGGCTTTGCTCTGACTATTCGGAGAACAAGGATGAGTGATTAGTGGTAGTTTTGGCTAGCCAAACGATGGGGCTATTCAGAGAACCAATACTATTTACCCCAAGCAATTCATCCCTCTTCTACAACCACCATCCAAACGAGCCCTATATAAACCTCTCTCCACTCTCTATTTCAAGGTTGATCTTTCTTTCCCACACACCACCAGGTCTATATACACTACCATACACTCCCATTCCACTATTCTTAAACCCATTCCTCACTCAAATCCCCTAAAAAAATCCAAAAAATTTCTAAACGCCTTCAAAGCTATCAAAGCCTTTATTTTAAGCCTTCAAACCGCTCAAAAATCCAAAGCCCCTCGCATATCAACAAATTAACCTACTTTTTTCAAGCATCAAGCAAAAAGAGCATTTGTTCAAATAAAAAAGGTAGAAAGTACCTCCAAAACATGTTGTTAAGTCCACTTGGGGGAAGCCAAAAGGCTAGGTTGGTTCCTCATACCAACTTTGGGTTTACATTTGGCTTTAAATGGTTACAGGAGCTTAAAAGCTTAAACCCGAAAAATTGGTTTGAGTGCTCAAAACACCTCCTTTTGGGCTGTCAAATTGCTCAAAGCACCTCATTTGGCTTTAAAAGGTTGGTTCCTCATACCAACTTCGGGCTTTTTAGGGCTTCATTGTTTTACTTGGTTTGCCCTATTTGGGTTTAGGCCATGAGGTGTTGTGGGCTTTGCCCCTTGGGTGTTTATGGGCTTGCTTCCTTTAGGGTTTTAATTTCACCAACCATTGGATGGAGTCCCCTCCCCTCTCCTCCCATTCTTCATCTACCATTTGTCAAGATTTTACTAATAAACCTTTTGCCTATCAAAAAATACGACTAACTCAATTAAAAATGCAAGATGCAAAGTGTAATTTGTCACTGATTATATGTACTATTATTATTTTTTAGGATATGCAAGAAGTGTTAGTTGTTACATGTTGTTAGTGAGAATATACCATTGGTCTTATCATGGTTAGCCCCTAGGCCAGGCTCACGAGGGCCAGGCCTAGGGACAAAAAAAAAGCCCAAAAAATGGGCACCCCACTAATTTTTAGTATTAGTCTAGGTAGGGGTCTTTTGAAACCCAAACAAGTAGTCCAATTTGGTTTTAGGGCTTTTAACTCTGTTTTTGTTGAAGTCCAATGAGACACACAAAGGAAAGGCCCATTTGGTGGCCCATTGAGTTGGTGGAATAAGCCGAAGAAGGAGCTACATAAGAACTACCCTAATTAAAAATTAGAATATTATGTTGTACGCTTCTCCCAATTCACTTGATTAGATACCCTTTACCTAGGTATAGGGATGGGCATGGGGACGGATCGGAGCCGGAGACTACTATCTCCACCCCCAATCCCCAAACCCCTTACTCATATCCATCCCCTATCCAATCTCCAACGGAGATTTTATTTTTATCCTCCATCCCCGCTCCAAATGGGGAACGGGGATCCCCACGGAGATTTCGGGGATCCAATCACTTTCCCTAGAGTAACAAGTAAATAAAAAACATAAGTTCAGAAGCCATGAGATAAGATTAGTGGGCAGTGATTTGAACACGAAGAGAACCAGAAATAAAAAACTAGGTGGTTTGGTTTATTTAATAGACATCAATGGCAGTAGAAAAAGAAGACCATTCAGCAGCACATGAACATAGAAATAGTCAAATGATAGCACCCCCCACCTGACCTTTTACAAAAAAGAGAAGAGGTAAAAGGCTCATTAATACGCACCGGTGTAGCTTAAGTTGCCAATGTAGAAGCCTGAAACACAAACATCCTCTATCCAAGACTGACTACGTAATCCTTTCCTTTGGCTCGTCAAGTAATTATTGGCATAAAAAATTAGATCAAAAGGGTATTAGCATTTAGCAATAAGCTTATCTTAAGAACAACATACGAGACAAGAGAAGGAAAGTAGAATTGTCACGAATTAACTGATACAAAAGGAAGGCAAATACTCACTTGGTCATTTAGTCGATGGGTGGTTTGAAACAATAAACTTAATAGCTAACACGCATCCATCTCGGACAAGCTGTGGGATTTTCCAGGAAAATCACCTGAACCCTACAAAAGTTGCAGATGAAAAGTTAAGACAAGCACAGGCCAACCCCTCAACAAGAGAATACTCGGACGAATGACAGCTAAACAAGCCCAAATTTATTTCTCACCAAATCTCACCACCACAGCCCTTTTTACTCTCACCCTTTTCTCATAACAAAAGAAAGAAAAAAACACTACATTTAATTACCACCAAATTTCTCAACGCCACAACCCTTTCCTATTCTCACTATCCAAAGACAGGGCCTCAAAAAATAAGAAGAAAAAAAAACAGAACAAGAAGAAGAAATAAAACAGTACCTGCAGAAGAGCCCACCAACAAAATCCGAGTCACGCTGAAATTTTGTGCAACCCATTTACATACAGAGACGACGTCGCGCACTTCGAAACGAGCTTGTTTTTTCGTCTGATTGTGGTTGTTCTGGGTTTGGGTTTTCCTCCTCCTCCTCCTCCTCGTGTGGTGGTTGTGGTCTGAAGATGCGAGCGTCGAGTTTGATTCCTTCGGCTGTCTCGATTGTTTGGGGTTCTCTCGACATTATTGGTACGGTGGAGGAGTTTCAGAGAAAGAGAGAGATGGGTATGGAGTTGGTGTTTTGCGTGTTGAAGGATGGAGGAGTTAGGATCTGCTTTTGGGGGGAGAGAGTTAGGGATTTGGTGTCTGTGATTGTGTGTGTGTGCAATGCATTGCATTAACAAGTATGAAAAATCCTCGTAAAGTTATGATACATCATTCGAGGGCCTTTCGAGACTAATATTGAAAATCGAAACCGTCTATATTTTTTTGTAGGATATAATATATTATTCATGTAAAAAATCAAGTATATTTATGATCTCTCAGATGCTCGATCGAGTTAACAAATATTTGCCTACTAATGATTCTCACGCCCCAATCTCCCCGGCGAAGGGTTTTTAAAAATCCGATTGATCCAAATTTGGGTGAGGTTCACTAAAACACCAAGAAAAACAAAATAGTCGGTGTTGATCATTGAAATTGTGTTGAGATCGTGTAGCTAACATGCATTAGACTCTAGCAGTATATATTGGTTCATAACTAAGTATGTTCAATGTATAACATTGAATGGTGGATACTAGTTCATTTTCTTGAATGTTTGATCTAAACCGATACGATTAAACATCTTATCAATTCTATCATTCTCCCCGAAATTGATGATCATCCGATGTCGGTAACCACACGATCGGAATACATTTAGTGCTTCCAGTGGCATTTGAACACTATAATGCACCAACTAAAGGCCATCTAATCTATTTCTTGAAAAGATGAACCGCTATATGTGTTTAAAACGTGTTTTAAGGTCCTATGAAAAAGTTTGAAAAAAAAAACTGAAGGGCTTGATCGGAGCAATCTTTTATATAGCGATTTTATGGAAAAATGCTCCGATCGAGCCCTTTCAGGTAGTATTTTTTGCCAAATCCTTTTATAGGACCTTAAAAACACTTTTTGAACACTTCTAACGGCTCAGATCGTCGAAATCTTCTCTGAAAATTGGAGTTGAAGGTCTGAAATTTTACACCTTGCGGCCCGCGAGATCTTTCATAATTGATAACTTCATATAAAGTTTAGATTATTATAGTTAAATATAAACTTAGTATTTTCATAAATTAACTTCTATAATATAATTTCTATAATTTTATTAATTTATATTATTTATTAATTTCTATAATTTAATTTCACAATGACTATAATTTCTATAATTTAATTTGATAATTTCTATAATTTGATTAATTTATATTATCTATTAATTTCTATAATTTAATTCCATAATGACTATAATTTCTATAATTAAATTTGATAATTTCTATAATATATTTCATGAATAGACCCCGAAGTTTCATAATTCATGAATAGACCCCTATATTTCGGGGATTCGGGGACAGGGTAGATCGGAGACGGGGCGGAGCGGGGCGGGGAACGGATTCGGAGCGGATTCGGGGCGGGGGACATGCCTATCTCCACCCCCTATCCAATCCCCAAATATTTTCAAAAAAAATCCCCATATCCTATCCAATCTCCAAACAGATTTCCATATTGTCGATCCGTTCGGATCGGGGATTGGATCGGATTCGGACGGAGCGGATGAAATGCCCAACCCTACCTAGGTACCCTTTTCACACTTTGGCCTTCCCCACAAAAAAAATGCATAACGATGTTTAACGACTCCCATGTCCAACCCATAGGACCACAAATCAGCACGACTCACGAGCATCACGAGCACTGTGATTGAAGTTTCGAGCAGAAGACTAATCTTTGATCTCTTAATTGCGAAGAATATTTTGGATCACCAAACAGTAACTTGTATGTTTATTTAATCTCATCTTTGGATTCATGTGTATATATGTGCATGTGTTTGTCCGTGTATTGAAAGGGTTCGGAGTGTGTACGTGTGTGCTACACTAGTGCCACAGGCCCACAACCAATGCTGTGTTCTTATATGATAATTAGTAGGACTTGTTATAGTTTTGCCATTCTCGGATTTGAACCGTTAGTCCTTTTTTTTTTTCTCCTTGTACGAACTGTCGAGTGTTGAGGGCATCATTTTTAGAACCTGCATAGTGCACTAAAACTTGGGCGTCCCCGGGTCTTGTGCATGGGGTATAAGGTGCCTACCAACTTCGCTACCACGCCACTTGCCTAATTATATTGTATTTGTTTTTACTTCTTCTTATTGTTGTTTTGTTTTTATGCAAATGAGAATCTCTCTTATCTTCATTATTTCCTTGCTTTGGGGTAAAGTCTGCAAAGCCGCCACCACTTTAGGCCCCTTGACTAATTTTGGGCTCCCCTGTTATATAGGTCCATATAAAAGTGAGGCCTACGTAAAAACTAGTTTCCCATGTACAAATTTTAAGGGCCAAAGACATAGTAAACCCCCAGTGAAATAGTCCAAATTACATGAGATAATTCGGTGTCCTATATATTTTGCAAGTCCGAAGGATGTTATTTTAAAAAAAAATAACACGATATTTCCAATATTAATGGGAGGGATTTATAATCCAAATCAAAAGTCTTGAGAGAAGTTTCACCAAAAGAACCAAGAAAGTGCATTGATGTGCTGATTAACGTGAAGGAAAAGGATAAATGTTTTCCAAGCGTAAGGTTGTATTCAAAACATTTGTTGATTATTTTAGTTACAGTTGGCTTAGCAAAAATATCTTTTCCACGTTGAAGTCCATAATAAACACCTACGGTCAACAATGTCATAGGAGAGATTGAATGGATTGATGGTTGTCTATTGAAAAAACTGTATACGGTAGAAAAGATTGATTATGCAAGTTTAATTAATACCTTTGCAAATAAAAAAGCGAGAAAAGTAAGGCTTAAATGATAGTTTTTGGGATAATGTACTGGTTATTAAGTTTGGATACTTATACTCTCACATGCTTGTAATGACTTCGTTATGACGGCTTTCTTTTCCGTAAATATTTTTTACTATGCAAAGCATATTAAGATTTTAGTTCCCTATTCAAAAAGTTTTCTTTAGAGTTTAGAACCCTCAGAGTCGGCTCTGGTTGTTCCTCGAGTACCATTAGTACTTACTAGACATTAATGAATTGAATTAATGTGACTGTTCTTAGGACATAGCTGTACATATTTTTTAACGCTTGAACCATTTAAGATATAGGTAGTTATAATTCTCAATATGAAACAAGGTTAAAATTCCATTTAATGTGAATTTCCATATATTCTTTTTCATAAGTTCACAAAGCAAGAGCTTGGGAACTATGAAAATATATTAATTACCCCAAAAAAAAACTATGAAAAAGCAAAATAGAAAAAAATATAAGCAACGCCGATGAAAGTTTTATTTGAATTGTCCACTCCTAGAACCATTTAAAAGAAAAGGCAACAATCCGGCCCTTTGGTGTGTGGTATGAAAACACAAATGATCAATGCCATATATTCAAATGTGCCGTACATGAACATGTACTTTGATTAACCTAAATATAGTTGAATTCAAAGGGTATAGTCATAGCTGAAAACAAAGCTTAGGGTAATCAAATGGGTGAAGAATGAATCAACCCTTCTAGAAAATAAGAAGTCAGTCTAGGGCGACTACATCAAGTAGTAAAAAATAATTCCAATGTGTGCCTATTTTCTTTTGTCCTTTTTTTTTTTCCAATAAACAAAAGGCATGAGTGGTGTGGAGTTTGCATTCTTTAATTGAGCCTCTCTCAATGCATTTCTTTTCTTATTGCACAATTTCATCTTTTGATCCATAAAATTTTCTTCGCTATTAAAAAAAAAATTCTATACAACTAGAGCTGTTAAGTGTAACGGTACATATTTTGCTTAAGATTCAGTGTGCATCGTGAGTATATATATATATATATATATATGAATTTGAATACAAAAATTAAGAGGGGTAAACTATTGTTTTTCTCACAAATTTCTAAAGCCAAGAGAGCGCACCAAATGTAACCTTTAAGTTGAGTAGTCGCACCAAAAATCGCTTGATATCCATTCCACATGTATTTCTCGAAAGTTTTGGAAGGTGGTCCGAAAATTTTTATTTTTAGTAAGAAATCAAAGTACTACGTATATCGTTGATAATAAAATCTGAAAATCCCAAGTTTTATGGCAACGAATTGTTTATTGCAAGGGATTGACTTTTCTGTTGTGGGGCTACCTAACTTTATGCACACACAGGATAGAGACTCATCTAAGAGCCAATCCTTCACTTTTTCTCTTGGTTGCTCATAACCCATCTTCAATTTAATTAATACTACCTATAGGCATTGGAGTACAAAATTTGGCCCTTTTGGCCATACTTTGAAATATTAATACTACCTAGAGAGAGGTTTTTGGCCTAGGCATTATTGGTGTCCATATATACCCTAGCTAAACCTTTTGCATTGTGTTGGAAAAAGTTAAGGTATGGGAACCTATTCTCCCCGCACATGATGTTCAACCCTTTCAACCGAGTCTACACGCCTAACAAATTTCCAAGCAGTAGTTCAAGGAATGGTATGGTAAACCGAACTAAAATAGTCATGTTTAGTCACTGCATTTGATTGTTCTCTGTTTTTTTTTTTTTAATAACTCAGAGTTTATGCACACCTTAACTAATTTTTCGAGAAACTGGTCTCATCGTCTACTAGCAAAAGACCCAATCAAAATTAGAAACACCCATAGAAGGCTCTGAATGTAATAAATAGGAGTAACAGATAATGATTTTTATTTAGAATATCTTGTCTCATCTCATGTTTCGGTGGATATATTACTCTGGTGCATAAAAATCTTGTACTCTGCATAAGGTACAAGCATTTTATGCTCTAGAGTTTTGGCAGTAACAAAAATAGTTTTAACATTATCATTTACTGTTTGTGTTATATATAGTAAAAACTTCCTATTCAAACCTTGAAAATACGGACTTCATTTGCGATCCTGATCGAATTTTATTGATCTGAATAGTTCAATGTGCTTTTAAATTTCCCTATGAGAAATCAACCAAAAAAAAATACTAGGAAGGGTTTGATCTAAATAGTCTTTCATAAAATCACCTTTTAAACACATTAGATGGTTCGGATTAGGATCTATGAGGTGTGAACGAAGTCTGCATCTTAAGTATATATATATATATATATATATATATATATATATATATATATATATATATACGGAAATTTTCTAATCTAGCACTCCCGGAAATAAGAAAATCTGTATTTTTTTTTGTTTTGCAATTTTTTTTTGGAAAATCCGAGCCGTCCAATGTTTTCAAAAGGTTATTTCAAAGGTCGCCGCGAGAAATCTTCAAGCAGTTTTTTGCAAAAACTATATAATATATACAGTTTTTGCGAAAAACGGCTTGGTTCAAGCCCTTCCCGGTATTTTTTTTTTTTTGAAGATTTCCTGCTTGAACCTTTGAAAACACCTTCTGAAAACATTGGACGGCTCAGATCGCCAAAAACATGCTCAGATCATGGAGGTCCGGAGTCCCGAATTCCGAACTAGAAGGGAACTATATATATAAGTAAAACTACTAGTCCACACCTCCCGAAAATAAGAAAAGATTAATTTTTTTTGCATTGCAAATTATTTTTGGATAATCCGAGCCGTCCAATGTGTTCAGAAGGTGTTTTCAAGGGTCTACACTAGAAATCTTCAAAAAAAAAATACCGGGAAGAGCTTGATGCAAGCAATTTTGCAAAAACTGTAAATATAAAAATTTTGCGAAAACTGTTTGGATCAAGCCCTTTCCGGTATTTTTTTTTTTGAAGATTTTCCTCATGGACCTTTGAAAACACCTTCTGAACACATTGGATGGATTGGATCATCAAAAAAATGTTTGGATCATGAGGTCCGAAAACGGGAAGACTGGACAAGAAGCTAACCATATATATATATATATATATATATATATATATATATATATATATATATATATATATATATATATATATATATATATTAATAAAAGGATCGATACAAAAGAAGATAAAGGAACTTACTGAGATACTGATTGAATTTATTCACGATGGTGGTGGTGGAAGATGAAAGTAATTTACAAGTGGAAGGATGGATAGAGATTACAGAGGTGAGAGAGTAGAGTGAGAGAGAGAGGGTACTTCGAAATCTGCCTTCGAAGATTTAGAATACAGCTATTTATAAGCGCTACGACCTACTGTAGCAGTTACTGTAGATGACGTCACTGATGACGTTTAACAAAATATCTAGTATCGCATTCTTTGACGCCATGGATGACGTTTTGCTTTGCCGTTGTTGTCGCTTTTGTACCGACGACATCGCTGATGTCATCATGGATGACGCTCTACCGATGCTTCTTCTTTTCCTTGGCCTTCAAAGATTTTTAACTCAATCATAGAGTCCCAAAGATCCGCCTCTTACGGATATACTTGATGTCCTCATTGGGATCCCGAGATTCACCAAAGAAGACAAGCAAATTGCCCCGGATTCGATCTTGAGAGGACATAGAAATGTCACTCTTGGAGTCCGCTTGGGAAGAATTTGGCTCTTGAAGAGCTAAGTCTCGATCTTTAATAATTTCCATGAGCTTAATATCTTGCTCATGTTCTAAGTAGATTTGGATGTTTGATTTTGAATCATCAATTTGATCTGTTGGATAAAATTTACTGGACCCTGGGCCGGGTTACTGCTTGAGGCTTGTTTCTTATAGTCAGCCTGATACTGCTCGACTGTTTCTTTGATAAATGTTAAACATTTATCGGTCTCAAAAACGACCACCATTTTACAAAAAGGTTCTTTGAATTCCTGGGATACGAAGATGATCTTCGGCAATTTCATAGTCCCATTGCCAAATCCAGTTAATTCTGAATTCGGTACAAAACCATAAGAGATCTTGTCCTTCGGGTGGATTTACTGCTGTTATTCCCTTCAACTTCGGATGATATTTGTACCATATAGGGAATTGTTTCTGAATTGTTTCTGGAAAAATTGAAATTTCTGGTGCATGATATTCCCACCAATGGAGAAACCAAGATGGAAATCCCGTTTCTTTCTGCACAATCTCCGGATTTAGAATAAAGAACCATGAATGGGTTCTTACTGGATTCTGATAATAAAATGCATAGGTCCATGCCCTTGCATAGTCCCAATAATTATATTTTTGCTCATTAATTTTTAGTGTTACGCTGCAAAAGTTGAAAGGCCCCACTCTTGAGGATGCAGCACCCTGACAATATAACATTTTGAATAGGTAATGGGTGTTCTGCTATTACCATCTTCCAAATAATGATGGTTAATTTGTACTGATGATGTCTCTGAAAGAATGGCCTCATAAATGTACCGAGACTTCCCTTCTTGGACGATATACTGCTGATGTTGAAGATATCTTTCTTTAAGACACCAAGGATCCTTCGGATGCAGATTTAGATCACCATCAGATAATGTGATCAGAGGTTCGGTTATCTGCTTTTTAATATATTGAGGTCCTTGCTCAAAGGCCTCTTTTGCTGTTTTCTGTTTTGACTGGCTGGAAGATTCTCCCAGAGTCGGATATTCTGATAAAAAGAGAGACGTTCGGCCTCTTCCATACTGATTAGGTCCTGTTTTTCGGCCACACGGCCTGCCACCCGCGACCTCGGGTCGAGGTTCCATATCGCATCTAAGAGGAAATTTGTTAAACTCGAGATAAGACACCTAGAGCTCTTTGTAATCGGTGGATAGAAATTTCCATATGCCTGCATAAAGCTTTATCTTCCATATGAATATCATTATTACTTCGGAGTTGAGAAATGCCTCTGGAAAGCTTAGAAATCCAAAGATTCCGAGATTAGGTTTTTGAATAAGGTTTAACAATAGACTGAACCCAAATACGATTTAACTCAATTCTGATGCGTTCGCGTTCAGCTTCATCCATCTGTTAAAAATTCTCTTGTTAAAAAATCTAGTAAAGAGTTCTGTTCACCTTTTATATATTCTATCTCAAAATCAAAGGCAGATAATTCGGATTGCCATCTAGCAAATATTTGTTTGGAAACAAGATTTTTAACATCTTTTGCTAAAATAAATTTAGCAGAACTGCAATCAATACGGATAAGAAATGTTTGATTAAGCAAATCATCCTGAAATTTAGAAACACATTTCACAATAGAAAGCATTTCTTTCTTAATTGTAGAATAATTAAGCTGAGCTTTTTTCCACGATCCCGATGTAAATCTTACCAATTCCTCCTTCTGAGAATGAGGATTCTGCTGCTTAAGAATTCCTCCATAGCCAATATTAGAGGCATCTGTTTCTACAACCTTACGCCAAGCAGGGTTTGCTAAACATAAACAAGGCAACTGTTTTGCCTTAAGCTTAATCTTTCTTCTTTGCTTTGGTATGCTCCTCTGTCCAAAGGGGAAGAGTCTTCATGTCGATATATAGAATAGCAAAGATCTTGGGCTAAATTCTCGATAATAATCGCTATATAATTTAAACTTCCCAAGAATCTTTGTAGTTGAGTTTTTCCTTAATTTCATCCGAAATTTAGAAGCAAACTCAATACTTGATCTATAGGGATAATAGTTCCTTGATTTATATTATGACCCAAAAATCGTCTTCGTTGTTTGAAATAATTTCATTTTTGGTGCGTATATAACTAAACCATTACGCTTAATAGCATCCTTAAGAGCTCTAAGATGCTTAAAGTGCTGGTCAATAGATGATGAGAAAACAAGAATATCATCTATATAAACAATACAATAATTAGAATAGGGTGAAAATATTTCATTCATAATATTCTGAAATTCTGATGGGGCATTTTTTAAGCCGAATGGCATAACATTCCATTCGTAGTGACCAAATGGAACAACAAATGCAGTTTTATACCGATCTTTCTCTTCAATCTGGATCTGCCAATATCCAGATTTTAGATCAAATTTTGAAAAGATGACAAATGATTGTAACTGCCTAATAAATCTTTTTGTTTTGGAATAGGATATCTAATCCACTTTAAAACATCATTTAATGGTTTATAATTAATAACAAGACGAGGAACTCCCCCTCCTTTTCAAAGCATTGTTGAAGACATAAAAGGCGAAGACAACTCAAGGAGAATAGCTTTTTACGATTAATTTTTATCAAGAAGAGTTTGAATCTCCTTTTTACAAAGCTCCAAATAATCAGATTTCATCTGACTAGGTCGAGCTTTAGTTGGGATACGCTTTTCATCAAAATCCTGATTATAAGGAAGAGAAACAATATGACGTTTTCTTTCCCAAAAAGCGTTAGGTAAATCAATTGCAAACTTCTTTTTTTAAAATTGATTTTCAATCTCTTTGATCTTTTCTTGTAAACTAGGAGATTGAAGTTTCATTGATATTCATAACCCGGATCCTTTTGAAGAAAATTTTAAATCGCTTTTTATTCTCAAGAAATCCTTGTAATTCTGAATAATCCTCGTGATCGGTAACAAAAGGATAAGAAATATCGCGGATCCCGTATACTACAAAGATATATACGTAAGGATCAATTTTTTGATTGGCATGATCATATTTAAAAAGGGTGTTCCTAAAATCACCACCGTTGTAGATTTTAACAAGCAAAAACATAGTTGGTAAACAAGTACCATCATTACGCATCAAAGCATCGATAATTTATACCTGAATGTGCATTCTATTACCTCCTCAACATTTAAAGACCGGATGCGGTTTTTCAAAAATACTTAGTAGGAACTAAACCTTCTTGAATGCGCTCATGTCTCCAGACCACTATCTACTAGTGCCACTATATCCCTAATTGTATATTCTTGATTAATTACAAGATTAATTTGGATATACCATTTTTGATGTGTCACCTTGTTGATACTATTTAAATAAGTAGGTTCTTCAAAAGTTTGTGGTTCAGATTCTAGTTTTTCTATGGGTTTTAAACTCAATTGTTCGAGGCTAGAGAGTCTAGTTTTCACAGAAGAAATACTTTTCTGAGCCTCAAGTTGTGATAACTTTAACTATTTTAATTCTGCTTTGAGATCATTGACCTCTTTTTGAAGATCTTGTAAAGTGGCTGGTTTAATAGAAGTACCTTCCATGCGATTAAAAACTTCATTGATACTATAATATCTAGAGAGACTAGGTTTCTCTGGCTCAATATTAGATACAGAAGAACTTAATGAGATTTCAATGATTTTTCTTCGGATTTCTGGATCTTGAATTTTATCAATAAGATCAAGAGTTTCTTGTTGTGATTTTGATAAAACATTTAAACTCAACCCATTAAGGTTGGCAAAAGCTTTAAGATAATCTGGGTTAGAAGATGAACAACACTTACCTGTGCAATCTTCAGATGATTCTGATTCGGATGAAGAGTATTCCAGATTATTAATCTCGTCACTTTCTGATTCAGTTTCTGATTCATCACTAGAATTTAGAAGCAATTTACTGAGTTGAAGACGGAGCCCTTCATCTAGTTGGAGCTCATTTAGCTTCTTTTTGGTTAAACATCTATTAGCATAATGACCAAATTTTCCACATTTGTAACATTTGACTTCGGATTTGGGCTTTTTCTTAGAATTAAGCTTATTGGTCTTCCCTTTGTCTCTGCTATTACGATTAGACTTTGTTTTGGAATAATCTTTGTCATAAAACTTTCTTCTATAAGACTTTTTCCTATATGGTTTAGAAGATTTTGAAATAGTTTTTCTATGATGCTTCTTAGGATAATTTGTGGGCATGTTAACAGACAAATTCTTTGGCAAAACTCACCCCATTTCTCTTTTTTAGGTGAGATTCTCGCTTTTAAGCCGATCATTGCAGCTTCATATCATTACTGAGATAGATAATCCTACTTGGACACAGACACTAATAAGGTGTCCATAGGTACAACTAGTCCATTGAATTATATTCCCAACACTAAGATCCATCAATTTTTGACGAACCTTTTGGGCAAATAAGGGGGGTAGGCCATCGATAAATTTGGCCTTCCAATGTTCAGAATTTGCGTCTTTTCGTTGCATAACTTTAGTGATAAAAACATCCTTGTACCATCTAAAATGTGTTAAGGATGGACATCTTAAATTTTGCAACAATTCTCTCCCACGCTCTTGTCGTTGTTCTACGGCTCCTATAAAATGTAAAATTATAGCTTGAATAAGAGTATAAACAAATTGTCTTGAACTGTTGTTCTTCTCTAACTCCTGCTACGGGTTGACTAGTTGATTGATCAATCACCATATCTGTGACAAGTTCGGTTTTAAGGGCACCTAATATCTCAGATTGTTGGGCAAGAGAGAGATAATTATCCCACCAACCTTTGAGACTTCCAGTGAAACCATTGATAATAAGAACAAATGATATCTCTATTTCTCATTTATGCAAACTCTACAAACACTAGAATACATAAGCATTTTTTGAAGGACTCCATAAATTTGATATTCTGAGAGTCCATCTATATTCCATTCATAAATGGTTCTAGCACTATAAGCTTGCTGAGTCTGAAAAAAATCTTCTTCCCAAAGAAGATCTTGAGGCGTTGGCCTCTTGTAATAGGTTCTACGAATACTTTCATTTCCTGGTCCTTTCTCATCATACTCAACTTTATTAATAGTATGTTCTTGCATAGTTTGAAATGAATGCTGAATCTCTTGGATTTGTTCAGCATCCAAATTATCTAATTCTGAATCTGAGTATCCTGGGTTATTTTAACTCAGAGTACTGATATGCAACTTACTATCTATTCTGCCAATAAGTTGATCAATAAATTCAGAATTCTCCTTCTGATTAGAAAATTTAAAATTTTCTAAAGGTATGGGAGGTTTAATATCTGGCTTAGTATCTTTTCCTTCTAAAGCTTTAGCTAAGGAAATAGAAGAGGATGGTATAGAAGATATAACTTTCTGATTATCAATAACAGCTTGAACATCATGCTCAATGCGAATTAGTTGTTGTCCAATAGTCTGCAAACTCATATTAGTGAAATTATTTTGTTTTATCATATGAATACTTTCAGGTAAATAAGTTGTAGAAGTAATCTTACTTAAATCTACATAAGGGGTTGTTTCTAAAGCATTTTTACTGTTTTCCATTTTAATTGGTTCTGGAGGAGGATGAACCGATTTAATTATTGTACCATCAGATTTACTCCAAACCTTTTGAAAATCTTGGATAACTGCTATATGATACTAATTTGTATACCAATTTAAAAACCATTTTTTAAAAGGTATCAAAGTTTGGCGATTTTCCAAATCTTTATAGAAATGATCTTTGATAAAATCTTGTTCTGATTTATCAAACTTGGTAAAATACCAATGCCTAAACTCTTGATGTTCAGGTGACATAAATTCTTTACTGATTAATAATCTTATAGGTGAGTTAGGTGTATAATCCATAAAAACTCAGATATGAAAAGCCATTTCAGATGCTGTTGGCGAGTCACGCTTCTTACCCGCATTCATCGGCTTTGTAAATTCCATGAGGAATTTGTTGTTCGGGATATGTGAATACCCTCAATATGAGTTTCTAAAGTTTCAAGGAACTTCATTTGGGGTTTTGCTCTTGATTTCCGCACGGAGTGTCTTGAAGTAGTTGGATGAGATACCCTATAAGGTGGATAACTATGCCTAGATGAGAAACTTCTGGTTAAGGATATTCGGCTGACATTTTTAGGAGTGAACCTTATTTCGACATCACCTTCGGCTGTTTGGACAATTTGGTCCACTTGACTACTAATAATTGGTTGAGGTTGTACAGCATTAGGTATAGACTAGTTGGTGGGAAAAGTAACTTCTTCACAATCTATTAATCTTGGTATCTTTGCTTTCGCTTTGTGGTTAAAAGGTTGCTTTCCACCACTACGGTTTTTCCTGGATCGCTACGCAAAATAGCGTTAGGACACATAGTATTAATAACTTTATAATGAATGCGATAAATAACAGCAATAGTTTCAGATCCTGGCAAAAAATTATATCCCTGTGTTTGGATATGTAAACTTACAAACTTCAAACAAATTTTTATCGATTAAAGATAGAGCAAGGTTAGGATAAACATTAAAATATCTTTGGTCCGCGGACATAAACTAGTTTGAACAATCCCCATAAGAGAGGATTTCCAATCATTACATCTAGCATCTCTCAAATCAGCTTTGAATACCGGAATTCAATCTCGTAAGGTCAAAGGTTTAAAGGCAATTTGAATTAACCCAATATGGAGATATTTATACTTATGCATGTACCGTTGAATATCTTTAACACATAACAATTTAATTGTTTTATCATGTGTGTCTAGACAAATAGTTTGTTCTGATGTCTTTACAGCATTCTTACTAAGAAAATCAAAAATTCCCAATTTATAAATTCTTTTGGGTTCAACTTCGGGTATAGACCATTCATTAAGTTGTTGAGCCTGAGAGTACTCAACAATTTCTTCATTTTTTACAGATATTGAAGATCTATCTAAAGATAGAACAGACATGATAAAGATGTTAATTCATATATGAATGAGGACAGAACTGATAGTCTCATAAAATAAACCTCATATCATTGTTGTGTATTATGTTTTCATCAAATACCTATAATGGATCTCAGATATACCCATCTGTCAACGGTTTACGAGTCAAGGCCATCAATTCCCTTTCGGGACCTAAAGGCACACAAAACCTCTACGCGACTTGGGTGAGGAACATATACCTCAGATCCATTACAGAATCATATAAAACATAACAAACAAAAAGATATGTGATTTATTAAAGGGCTATCTACACCTATCTTTCCCCCTCATATATGAATTAACAATAGATTTAGCAAGCCATGATGGCTCTGATACCAAATCCAGTTGAAAATGCTAAGGCCAAGGAATAATTTCATTTTTGGCTTAGATATAACTAAACCATTACGTTTAATAGCATCCTTAAGAGCTCTAAGATGCTTAAAGTGCTGGTCAATAGATGATGAGAAAACAAGAATATCATCTATATAAACAATACAATAATAAGAATAACGTGAAAATATTTCATTCATAATATTCTGAAATTCTGATGGGGCATTTTTTAAGCCGAATGGCATAACATTCCATTCGTAGTGACCAAATGGAACAACAAATGCAGTTTTATACCGATCTTTCTCTTCAATCTGGATTTGCCAATATCCTATTCCAAACAAAAAAGATTTATTAGACAGATTACAATCCTCTGTCATCTTTTCAATATATATATATATATATATATATATATATATATATATATATATATATATATATATATATATATATATATATATATATATATAAGTGGATTTTCTAGTCCACACCTCCCGGAAATAAGGAAAACATGGTTTTTTTTGTGTTGCAAATTTTTTTGGAAAATCCGATCCGTCCAATGTGTTCAGAAGGTGTTTTCGAGGGTCTACGCGGAAAATCTTCAAAAAATAAATACCGGGAAGGGCTTGATCCAATCAATTTTCGCAAAAACTGTATTTATATATTTTTTCAAAAACTGCTTGGATCAAGCCCTTCCCGGTGGTTTTTTTTTGAAGATTTTTCGCGATGACCCTTGAAAACACCTTCTGAACACCTTGGACGGATCGGATCGTCAAAAAAAATTTGTATAAAAAGTCTGGAAATTAAAAGTCTGGATTAGAAGCTTAACCCATATACATATACATATATACATATATATATAGATATAGATAGATACACAATAAGGATCCTATTTGGACGCCTTGATTTTAAAAAAATCCAAACTCCCGCTTTGGGCCGTTGAATCTCATCCAACGGCTGGAGAGAGAGATGAACGCTATTTGAAGCTCGCTGGTCAAAACTGGGTAAAAAGAGTCCATGTGGGTCAGGATCCAGGTTAAAATAACCCACGCGGGTCATAGCCCCTCTTCATTCTTACGCGTTTAGAGAGAGAGAGAGATGACAGAAACAAAGAAGAAACAAATCAAATCGAAGAACAAGAAGAAGAATCAAGGATTTTGGGTCTCGATTTTGACCGTTTGACCCCCAAGGTATCTCTCTCCCTATCCCTCTCCCTTTCTGGTTCGATTTCGAAGAATCTAGGGCTCAGTTTAAATTTTCTGGGTTTCGCTTTGAAAGGGTTTCGATTCATCGATCTCTCTCTCCCGCTCTCGATTTCCAAGAAGTTCAATTTTTTTGCAAAATCAGGTTGCCCTGGCCGATCCTTGGCTGTATATATATAGATATAGACACACACACACACACACACACCAATGTTCTCATCCATACCCCTTAAAATCCACTCCTGTTCAGACCAAACCCTTCTCGATTAAATTTTGATGATCCGAAAGTTTTATGAAAAACTACTCAGATCAAGCCCTTCCCAGTCTTTTTTTTTTGGATGATTTATCGTTGGGCAAAATGTGTTTAAAACACATTGGACGATACAAATCATTAAAATTTGATTGAGAAGAGCTTCGTTCAGACTGGTCTAGATGGAAAGTGGTCCTGACTAGAAAAACACTCTCTCTCTCTCTCTCTCTCTCTCTCTCTCTCTCTCTCTCTCTCTCTCTCTCTCTCTCTCTCTCTCTCTTACTTACCGTAGTCATTATAATTTTTTCAGAAAGTTACTTGTTCTTAGCTTATAGTAAAAATTAGCAGTAATAAAAAGAAACATTTTTATGAACATCACATAGTTGTTATAATGCCCGATAAAAATTGACTTCTCAAAAATGCGCCGTTATAATGTCCGACTATCTTTGAAAAGAAAATGTGGCTAACCAAACCTTTTTTTTTTTAGTGACTTCATACATGCAAGTATTTGTGACTAACTTTAGACTATAGAATGACCCAAGGCTAACACCCTTGAAAGTTTGTCAAAAAGACAAGTTTAACGTTGTCTAAAGAAGGAATGGTAATTCTAACTAGACTCGTCTGGCCATTTGACCTGGGGCTTTCCATGTTATTTCATTCGTCGAGAGAAGGTCGCATAAGATCGAAAAGATATGTTTATAAGTACCAAGTTTTTCAAGAAAAGATGCATTGACATGGAACGAGTTTAATAAATCATGTTGCATAATCACAAAATGACATGACTTGCGAGAAAATGATTGAATAGCGTTGACGAGAAATAGAGATGAGAATGAAAATGGTTGAAATGAATATCATAGTGCAGTGAGAGCGCCGCCCCAACTTCTCGTAGAGGACTTGGTGGCTAGGGCTAAGCATGCACAACACATAGTGGACGAACCTTGTAAACAAACCGGTTAAGTTCAGTGATACAAGACGGCCAGGACTCTGTCGTGTGAGCTGCGAGATGGACGGATCTTGTAAACTAGCTATTAAGGTCAATAATGCAAGACGGTTAGGACCTTGAGTAGAAAGGTTGGTGTCATCAGTCGAAAGGAGATGAAAGCGGACCAATAACTTTCAAAGTGAATTGAGTGTTGGCTCGATGGTAGGAAGCAGTCCAGATTAGTAAATTTGAAAGAATGCTAACACAAAAAAGATAATATGAGATATTGTTTGCTTGTGCAGAATATATACTCTGATCTGCATTGACACTGACACATTTGCACTCATGAGATATGATGTTTTCGATAAACATATATATATATATATATATATATATATATATATATATATATATATATATATATATATATATATATATTTATAATTCCCATCCTATTAGGTCTCCCAGAACTTAGAAAATCCAGACCGATCGATCTCTGCCGTTAGATTAGATCCAATGGTTGTGGAAATTAGATGGGGTTCGCAGGTCTAAGTCGGGTAAAAATAGGTCACGAGTCTAAGTTTGGGTCCTATTACACACCCGGGTAACTCCTCTCCCTCTCATTTTTCAAAATCGATAGAGAGAAGAGAGAGAAAGGCGATTCGCGAAGAGAGCTTTCGTGACGAGGAAGACAAAGTGCAAAACTCCATCTCCAGGTCTCTCCTCTCCCTTTCCCTCTCTCTCTCTCTCCCTCTCTCTCTCTGTCTCTGTCTCTTTATCTCGAACTAGGGTCGTTAAAACCCTAGTTTCGCTAACGATGTTACACATGTGTGACTCTGGCATAATACCACGATATTGCTCTGTGACTCTGGCATATTATGTCAGATTACCATGATGAACTGAGGAGTTCTACACTCAGGAGGCCTACGGAGCCAGAGGAGCTACTAACTTGGGGAACAACTAGACAGAGAGATAGAAGAAGCCATATATCCTACCTGGTTAAGATTATTATTTTGTAATATTATTAAAGTTCCCAATTTTGGGGGCTTTACAAGTTTCATTGTAGATTGGTGTTGGTTTTTTTTTTAGTAGATTGATTGGTTTGATTTTGTTTGAGATTGTACAAAGTTTTATCATATTTATAATATATCGAAGTTTCTTGAATTTTATTTGGGTTTGTTCAACTTTCCTGGTGGATTGTTCGTTTGGGTGAAGATAAACTTGCAGAAACTTACCATGTTTTTTGGAGTTCAAAATGTATTATTTAACAATTTATCATGATTGCAGAAATTTACCATGTTTTTTGAAATCTCGAATATACTCCTATGTAACAATTTATCATGGTTAGAAATTCGAAGAAATTTACCATGCCATATTACCATGATTGCAGAAAATACGAAAAACCAAATCACATGGGTGAAGTTATATGAAGGGACATTTGGGTTTTATTTGAAAGGCGTGCATGATAACTTAACTTTTTAAACAAGCTAGGATGAACACTTAAGTATTACTAGGGTTTAGGACTAAAATTAAAGTTTCCCCCCCAAAAAGGAGTAATGCAGATATTAGTATATTTCTGTGCAATTTCTTTTTTGATAAATTAGGAATTTGGGTTAAGTTGTTTCGGGATATCTCGATTAATTTTTGAAAAATCAATCTAAGAATAACCACTAAGAAGTTATGTTGGAATTGCCTCTACAAGAATAACCACTAAGAAATTAATTTTATGTAATTAATAATCCCCTCCAATTCTTTATGGAGATACTATCACATTCGCACCTTATTTTTTAACAAAGTAATCAGATCGAAGACCAAAAAAATTTCTTTTCATTTTGAAGTCATGGTGACCAAAAATTTTCTCTTCATTTTGAAGTTTACATTATGGTGATTTTTCTAAAATTATCCACTTCTTTTTTATTTCCCCCTGATATCTAGTCAAGATAAACTAAACTGGCCTTAACACGTTGATATATGCATGGCATGCTAGATTTCCTGATTAATTGTGGTGAGGATGAGAAGAGATAGGATTTAGGTTGAGCATGGGGGGATACGTGGAGTCAGATAATCAATGGATATTATATGTATCATGGATTAGTTGTACAATGCTTAGTTCAGGTTGGATAAAGAGTGAAAATAAAAGAAATGACAATCATTTTTAACCGTGGAATGAATGGGCAAAGATTATCCGGAAGGGGTTAAGACTATTTAGTATTTACTGAAGTGGTCTGCTGTTATCCAATGCCTACTTTAATCCCACAAACAATTAACATTGGACCGCAAATAAATGAAAAGTATGTGGGTTCCATGTTCTCCAAATCCCAATCCTCTATCGTCCAGGCTTTTACTTTTCTTTTTTTCTTTTCCCAGAGAATCATTCAATCATTTCATATAAGATTTCAAACAAAATACAGGACTGAACCCTAACTACTAAATACAAGACACGTGCACAAACGACAAATAATGTATACAGACTCTGGATTGTCATACTACACAAAGCAGACCAACACGAGGTGTCGGCATAAAGTTTGTCTAAGATTAAATAGAAGAGCATCCCAAAGGAGAGCCCAACTCACCCCATTGACAGTAACTCTGATGAAATTTACATGCCACCAACCACCGGAAAAACTGGAAAATCCAGTCCGGAAAAACAAAATCAAAAGCAACCAAGAAAACAAGACTAAACAAACTTAAAATCAACAAATCCCAACCCAAATAGAACTAGGCTGCGGAATCCCACCGAAGTTGAGTCTAGTCACCAAGTTGCACTGAGTTAAGATGAGTCGTTATTGGCCCATAACCAAAACCCACCGGATTTGGGGAAACCAGACTGGTTCTACGAGCCGAATAAGTCTCCCCACAAAAACCCCTTAGCTCTATTGCTCCGCCACACACCGCTGCACCAGCACACCCCACGTCGCTTCCACCACGCCGAAATAGTACAAAGTGCGCCAGATCGACACTACCGACAGACAACGGCAAGAGGACCGAACCACACCCATACAAGGATCAACAGCCGCAAAGAAAACACCATGGAAAGGCAACACGAACACACAGAATGGGGAGGAAAATGAGGGGAAGGAGAGAACAGATCTGGAAGAAGAAAGAAAGTGGTAAGCTAGAGAGAGATTGTCTCGGCTAGAGAGGTTGTCCAGGTTGTCGAACAAGTCTATATGATTTTGATCGGCCAGTTCATAGGAAACTTTGTTTTAACTTCAAATAGAACCTCCACAGATGGACTGTGAGATTGGTCATCCAGAATCAATGGAGTTGCAAACAGTTACCTAGTTATTAAAAAACAAAAATTTTGATCGGCCTCTGTAGAATTGGTTTTAGATATTTCCTTTCTTGAGGAAGTAATAGTTGCCCATTGTCCCTACATGGGAACAGAGAGCCCTGCTTTCCCTTGCCAAAAAGCACTCGGCCCCCCGGCGATTTCGTCGTTCCGGCCCCGCTGTGTTAATGACGGAAACATTCACGCCGAAAGAATTTCGCCGTAGAGTAGAATGGATGTTAAAAAATTAAATTTCTTGGATACTATTTTGTACTTGATCAGTACAAATATAACTCAGCAATAATGGATTTGAGTGGGTATGATCTAGTGTTTTGGATGCATTCTCTTCAAGATAAAAATGTTTCGATTAGGTACTAAATGATATTCGATTAAAATTTAATTTTTTGTATTACATTTGTTTCTACTTCGGCGACTTCTTCGACGTGAACGTTCCGACATCATCGGGGAATGTAGGCCACTTCCTAATCGTCGGACAAAGCAGGCCTTTGTCGCCTCTTCAAGGACAGCAGAGCTCCTCTGTCCCCCTACATGTGTGTGTACATGTCGTGTGTGAGAGAGAGACCTAGCCCTTGCCTTTTTCGGTGCCGAGCATTGAGATCAGTCTCTCTCACATGACACTGAGGGCTGAACTGATCAACTAAGTTAGATGTAGATGTTGGAGAGAGAGTAAGACAGAGAGAGAAAAAGAAACAAAGCATCATTGCTAAAAACCAGCTTACTCTCTCTGGCTTAGGGGCCACCCCATAATTCCAAAAGAGAGAGTCCCGCATGTCCAATCCCCAAGGTCCTCAATCCCAGAGATCATCATCACCAAATCCGACCCTTTTTTCGCTTTTTGTTTTTTTTCTCCAACATTTTTTTTTTCAACTGGGTTTTTTCCCGTCTATATTATATCATCATATTTCTTTTTGAGAGTTCACTAACCCAATAATTATATTTTCAACAATTCATTCGAAACCTAACGGTGAATTAGGTGGTTGTTTCTCATGATGGTATTCCTAATTATAACTTTCTCTTTTCTATCTTTTCTGACCCCTCATACTAATTGAAAGGAAAAATTAATTATTTTTCATTGTGTACGTCAAATTAAAAAATAGAAAAATAGTTCATTTTTTAGTCATTGAACTCACATTAAGAAAGTCGGCCAACACAACGTTTATTGTAAATCAGAAGTTATACAAACATTTTAATGTTGATGCAGAAATGCATTTTGCCTCATCAATATTTTATGGAAATTATTGGATGCATTATCATGGTTGTAGACTTCACGATAACCCTTTCAACTTATATATAGGTTGGTGGTAACGTACGGTGACAATGGTAGTGGTGGCAGTGGTGGTTGTGGATAATGGTGGCAACAGTAGTGGTAATGGTGGTGATAGAGTAATGGTAGTGTGGTGGTACGGGCAATGGGCATCAGCAGAGGTTGGTGGTGGTGCAGAGGCGGCTCCACCTTGAGTTGAGGGTGGTCACCTAAACACCTTGAAAAAAAATAATTTAGACGTGTAAAAATCTTTTTAAATTTTTTTTTTTGTCATTTTGAACACTCTACCCAAAATGTTTAAAAACTCAATCCAAAAAAATTTTGAACACCCAACCCAATAAATAAGCCCACAAAATATTTGAATACTCAACCCAATTAGAGTCCATTACAGAACAACTTGATTTTGATAACTTTATTATGGGACACTTAATAACTTGATTTTGATGTTTTCCTCTGCAAGTGAGGTACTTGGAATAAATCAAGAGGATGACTTATCACCAGATCACAAAGCTCAAGCTCGTTCAGTTAAGAAATCAATGCTTTCCTTTGAATTTACCTTTAGCTTACCCTTGGTCAGAAATGTGATGGGAATCACAAATGAGTTGTCATAGACCTACAAAAGAAGACACAAGATATAATAGATGTATGACACATGTTGAAATGTCTAAGAAACGATTGTAGATTATGAGAGATGATGGGTGAGACTCTTTGTTGATCGGAGTGCCTTCGTTTTGCAGCAAGCATAATATTCTTTGCCCCGAACATGAGTGAAACGTTTGTATCCAATGATTAGCCACAACGCAAAGCCCCACAAAATAACGATCGTAGATCTCTATCACATTGAGCTATTCTATACAATCTTAGATATGCAAAATCAAGAGCTAAACAATCGTTTCACGAAGGAAAACACTGAGTTGCTACTTTTTATTGCTTGCATGAATAGTAGAAATTCATATTTTGTTTTGGATAGGAACAAGTTGACCCGTTTTACAAACCTCTACTCGTCTGACTATTTTGAGGTGGTCTTAATGACATTGGACATTCAACTCCAAAATTTCATTAGAGATATGAGATCCGATGAAATTTTTTCAGAACTAAAGGGAGCTGATGTTGCTGCAAAGTTGGTGGAGACAAATAAGCATGTCATATATGATTGATCTATCTGCTTGTGGCATTGGTATTGTCTTCCTATTGCTACTGCAACAGTTGAAAGAACTTTTTCAACCATGAAGTACATAAAAAGCAATCTGCACAATCCAATGGGAGATCAGTGGATGAACGATTGCTTGGTTTTATATTGAGAGTGATGTATTTTATACTGTTGATATCGATGCTATAATGCAACAGTTTCATAATATGAAAAGTCGTTGAGGGCAATTGTAATATGACAAATAATCTTCTTCTTTTTTTTGTAGTATTGTTGATATTAATAGAATTTTTTTGTTTACGTACAGAGAAGGCAAACCAAAGAATCATTTTGATTTATGTGCATATTTTATCATGCTTCTTTCATTCAGCATCCAGAGCACAGTACATTTTGCATAGTAAAATTCAAGCGAAATACAGACCAAAAATAATAAGAAAAAACAATAGAAAGCTCCTAATATTACATGTTACTAAAAATATTTTACTGACTTCTCCTTCTCATGAATGTTGCAGCATATGATTACATTTGTTTCATTCTCTTTTCCTTTAATTTGTTAGAGAATAGAACTCGAAACACTGTGTTCTTTCCATGATAATTCAAAGGTACCGAGTTGTTTTGGTCGTGTGCCAAGTTAGGAGGAGTTTTCCAAATGTTTTCAAAATAGTTTACGTATAAGAGGAGAATAATCTGTCTTGAGATCTGCTAAATCCTTGTAGCACTTTTGACTGATTTCGGAAACTCCCTTCAGTTTAATAATAAAGCTGTTTTGAGTAAGAAAACTAGCAATAGCTCACTGAAAAACCGGTGGAAAATAATGACACTGATATCATTAAAAAATCCAAGTGTAGAATCAAAATTCGGTGGCATTATGCTTAATTATGAAATAATTATGGATAAGAAAGATAACAAAAAGAGGAAAGATGCTAGGAGTATATATTTACACCTGTAACATGGCGATTAAACATGATGCCGAATCTTAACTGAAAAAGTGGTGGATTTGGGTTTATTACTACTAATAATCAACAACCACAGACAGCCTAAATCAATCCCCACCACCATAATGATCATTCACAAACAACTCCTCTTCAATTTCCTATAGTTCCTCAAAATTAATGAAATCCTAATTAATCCGAAGGACAAATCCAGGAATCCACCGTACCTTCGTTCCTCGAGGAAACATTTTCCATCCTCTTCTCAGAACGGAATTCTGACACAGATCCTGAACCGTTCATCTTATAGATATCAGTACCATTTTGCGAGCGGCCGTTATTCCCATTAAAAGAACCCAAATGTTGATCTTGATCATCATCAGCACCATTTTCCCCTCTCCACATTGATCTAGTTAAATTATTGTTAGTATTCCCCCCCAGTTGCATTGAAAACTCACCAAGATTTGTTTCATTCACATGCTGTTGACCCATACCCAATTCATGATCCATGGAAGGAATCCCTAAACTCCCTTGAGACTTTGTTCCAAAATGGGGCCCACTTGATTGTAACAAGGACTGAAATGTAGAACTTAGAATTGGGCTTTGCATATTCATTTGGTAACTACTTGCAAAAGTACTGGCATCATCATTATTATTAGTAGAACCTAGAGTATTAGACAATAACATCGAGGGAGACGAAGAAGAGGAAGTTGATGACATAAAAGGATTTTGTTGAACCTTTTGAGCCGACGGTCGAAAAGGGTACAGTGGTCCCAGTGCATCTAAATGACCGGGCCTCATGGTGGAGCCGCCACCAAAGAGGTCGAGGCGGCGAGAGTATGGCGAGGCGGAGAAAGGCGGTGCGGGGATCCCGGTGAACTCCTGTACCATCTGCCGGAAATTGGAGGCGTCGGTGGTGAGGACGGTGGTGGGGGCTCGCCGCGAGGCCCTGGTCCGCTTCCTGGAAGTCTTCCCCACGTTGGTTTGGTTTTGATGATCAGAAACAGAATTCGGCGGTACAACTCTGTTGTGAGTAGTATTTCCGTCATGAAGGGATTGTAATAGGCCTTGACCATGACCTAACTGAGATTGGGTTGACGGAGGAAATGATGACGACGCGGTGAGGTTACCGAGGGTAGAGTAATTGGGCTCTTCGGATCTGGACCAGACTAGATCCAGGTTTGCAGGGGAATGTGAAAAGGGGTGGTGGAGATTATTGTTGGCTTGTAATTGATGGTCAAATAAAGTGGGCTGCACTAGTGGTGGCGGTGGCGGTGGTTGTGGTGCGTATCGGTTGTTCGAGATCGAGCCGAAAGTAGTAGAGTTGAATTCGTAGTCCTGGTCATCGCCACCGCTGGATGATTGCATACTTCCGCTGTTGTTCTCTGAATGATCCATCACTTTTTGGTGAGTTGAACTGAATAAAGGTGATGGATGGAGCGTTTTGCGGAGATCTAGAGAAGAAAAATAAAAGTTGCAATCAATAAGATTCCGGTAATCTTTCAAAGATTGTACTAAAAAGATGGTGACGGAAGGTTGCCAAGTTTGGAGTAGTACCACTGACTGCTGAGTGAAAAAAGAGAATCCAAGAGAAACAATTATGAGATCAACAAACAAGAAGGGATCAAGTAAATGGAGAAAGAACGGAATTTTTATGAAGCAACAAACCCCTTGAATGAATATCTTTACTTGTCACACACACACACACACACACAGAGGAGTTTTGAGAGAGATCTTCTCCTTGGTCGCAACTCCCAAAAGCTGATGAGAAGTAGGGTTTAGGAGAAGCAAAAAGAAAGAAGAGAGAAGAGGAGAGGTTATTTAACCCTTTTTTGGGGGGTTTGGAGCTCTGAAAGAGAGGAAAAGTCTCAAGTTGGGAAATTTTCAGATGAGGGTGGTGGGGGTAGGGGGTGGGGTCGCCATTGAGAGAGAGAGAGAGAGAGAGAGAGAGAGAGAGAGAGAGCTTCTGGTAGGTGGCAACGGGTCAAACTCAAATAGCAGGAGAGAGACAGAGAGAGGGAGAGAGAGAGTGGTTGGCGAGCTTGATAGATACAGATAGAATGTGAACGGGGGAAAGGGATATGGGGAAAAAAGGTTCTGAAAATAAATGCAAAACATATATATTAACGAGTAACAAAAAGGAATATGAAGTGGAAAGGAGAGTAGGCAAAAGTATAGTATTATAAAGTGCTAGGTTATTAATGAGAGTGAGAGGGCTGTGAAAGAGACAAAAGGCAAATCTCATCTCGTCTGCTGCACCGCCACCTCAACAACCACCACTGCAACCAACACCCTCTACCGCCCCGCCATCCTACTATTTCCGCAATTAATTCAATATTTAGCAGCAAAAATACTATAAAGCGGGTTTCTTTACACTATGTTTGGTACCTTGGAAAAGAAAAGAAAAGAAAAGAAAGAATGAGGAAAGTTAAAAGAGGAAAATGTTTAGTTTGGTTAATTTTTCTCCCATTTTCCTCTCATTTCCCTTTTTTTCCTTGGTATCAAACAGAGCCTTAGGGCTCTCATCTGTGCACAAAGTTGTAGCATCCTATCTCAATCGTAAAAGTGTTTTTAATAGTCCTAATTTAACAAAGAGTTTTCTTTTGTCATAAGAGTTTTACCATTTTAAATCCAGACAATTGATTCCTGAACAACTAAGATGAACGTTGCACCTTATAATGTGTGAGGGAGCTATAGGGACCCCAATTTCAAAATACTATTGCTATATACTTTATATTAATTACGCTTCAATATCTATTTTTTAACGCTCGGTATAAACTTGACATTAGCACCAAGAAAACAAATATTGAAGTTTGGTTATTATTATTTCCCTTTACTAAGGCTTATTTTGGCCTAAAAAGTCAAGTATGTTTTTTGCTTTTTGACTTATTAGAGGGAAAAGTAAAAAGTTTTTTTTTTTTTTGACTTATTTTAGCCTAAAATGGTGTAGGAGTTACTTATTAGCTCAAAACAAACGACTTTTTGAAACTCAAAAAAACATGTTTAACTTTTTTGGTCAAAATAAGCCTAATACTTGACTTGACTGGGAATGATTAGTGCACGCAGTATTCATGGATTCGGAAACTGGAGGTGAATGACGGCTCCTGAAATTTTAAACAGAGTGTTAAGGGCTACACAAACCATCACGTGAACCGTGAAATCGAGTCGATCCAAACTGATCTATATGCTTTGAATTAAATCCATGGATTAATAGTTCAAACACAGATTCAAAAACTAGAAAACGATGAATCACTATTCAGTCATGGATTTTCATGCATTTAGCAACCGAGGAATTCCCGGACCTGACTATTTTAACTTTCTAATATTTTACCTAAGGTTATGGAGAATTCTACAATCACCCAATGGGTGGACGGTAAAGAAACTCTTTTATGGGAGATATAACTTTTTTGTGTCAGAGTCTTTAATGAGTGCAAAAGGTGAACACTCTTCCGTGGAAGAGTTGTCTTTTTTGTATACCAGAACCTTTAATGAGTGTAAAAAGTAAAAACTCTTCCATGAATGGACAGTAGAAAATCCTAATGTTATATTGTGTAAATCCATATAAAACGGGCGGGGGTGTAAAGTTTTATTCTTTGCTAAATGCGATAAAAACATGTTATAAACTATACATACACAACATACTGTGGTCATAAAAACTAATTCCTAACTTCATTTTTGAACCAGGAATCTGGATTGCAGAAACTGGTTGCTGGCTGGCATGTTGACTTGCTAGTTTTTTTATTTTTTTGGTTGCTTATCTTCTTATGCAATGTATGATAAAATCGAAACTGATCGTTGACTCACACAATGGATTAGAATCGGGCTGTAAGACTTTTGGTGCAAACACGGATTGCATTTTCTAAAACTCGTGACTCGCGAGCGGATTAGGATGAATTCATTGGAATCCAATTCAATCTTGATCGTGCACAACCCTATTCTATGGACCAATAATATATTTATAAACTTTTCAGATACTGGTGCAAATAATGTGACTAAAAAATACATAAGATATAACAATTGTTGTTCACGGATTTTTATATTTTGAGACACGCAATTAAACCAATGCATTAATTCACTATTTTTATTATAAAAAAATAAGTGGAAAATATGTTCGGATATTTTTTTAATATATGCTCATGTTTTTAAAATATAGAGTTGATTGTTGTTCAGAGAGAGGTTGAAGCACAATACATAACAATAGATACTTTTTGGAAATTGATTTTGGCACTTGTCTCAAAAAAGGAGTGCCAAGTTCAATTTGGAGAGTGCCAAAATCAAGTCAATAAGGGGAGTGCCAAAATCACTTTCTTAATTTTTTTTTCTCTCTATTTTTCTAATATTTGTCGTTAACTATTTTTTTGTTGTTTTGAGTAGTATTTTGTGTTCAATTATGAATTACTTGCATTGATGGGGCTTCAAATATAGAACCAAATATTCAAATAAAACCTGAGAAAAAAAATCTACACATCAAATGTAAAAAAAATTAAGATGTTCAATTGACCACCTTTTTTATATGTGGAGCCGACTATGCCGCAGCCTGGAGTGAGCGGCTACATGTAAGATGTGGCCAAGTATACAAAGGGAGGGTGATGCAGACCAATATTAGAAGTATTTTAGAAATATAGGAATTTTATTTTATTATTTCATATTAGTATTTTAGTAGGTGTGTTTTATTTTAATTAATATTTTACTTTCCCAGTTTGTTTTAATGTAGTAGGAATATTTATTTCTCTATCTTGCTAGGATTATTCGAATTAGGAAATTAGGGATCTTAGAGTAATTTTTTTCCTAGTTTAATGTTTCCTTTTTTCTTTAATCCTTTATTAACCAGGATTCAGCTTCCTGTTTTGTTGTTTCCTTTTTGGTCCTAGTTTCTAGTATAAAATAAGTTGTACAATGACATTAAGATTTGGTTGTTGATTATTGAAGAAAAACTGAGTATTTATTAATTATAGTTTATTCAAGGAGGGAGTACCTCTAGTTCAAGCTTGTTTGTGACTTTCGTTGCAAATAGTTTGGTAAAAGGAGGCTTCACGCTGCATCAGTTGGTATCAGAGCGCAAGTTCCAATCCTGACTATGACCGGAGGACGTTTTGGAGGTCGAGGTGGATGAGCCAATTGTACAGCTTTTGTTGAGGAAGTCTATGAATGAGATGAGGTTGCTCGAGAAACACAAATAGAAGGAAGGTTTCAACAACTTGAGCCGCGATTGGAAGAGGCCAGGCGTTAGGAGCTCTAACCTATCAAGTTGTTGCCTTATTTGTTGGTGGAAATCTGCCTCACCGTCGTCTTGTTATACCTAGGTTTCTGAAGGAGGAGAAGGTGTCGGATGACATTTCGATCACCAAACCTTTGACAGGTAACTATTAGCTGAGGGGGAGGAAAAGGGCGGTCAAGGTTTCAAATCATGATCAACGACTTTGGGAATCTGGTTCAAAGATCAACTTTTCTAAGTTCTAGGAAGGTGTGACACCAAAAAAATTCTAGAGGTTGATTTGGTGGATGAGGCTACCATTGAGTGCCCTTTCACTTCAAATAATTTTCCAGATCCAACAGTGGATTGGAGTATGCCATCAGTTTTTGATGAAGAACTGGTGGAGAAATTATAAAAGTGGAAAATAGAAAAAAACTTGCAAAAAGAAGGTGTTACAAGGTTGGCGTTGTTGGAGAGTGATGTTGAAGAATCAATTAGATTTGATTTTTCTAAAAAACATGAAGGTGGTAAGGTTGATCAAAATAGTGAATTTGTTGATCCGTTTTGTAATTTTTTAAAATATACTACATACAATAGTGAATGTACTTCGATCTGGAAGGATGATGGTTTTGTGTTGCTGATGAAAATTATTCGTTCATATCTTTGAGACTTTTCCTTATAGTTTTTGGTTGAAAAAATCAATTTGAAGCACAAGATGGATGTGGACAAGGTTTTGCAAATTCAACTGTATAAACTTGAGGATGAGTTTCTTCAAGTCGGGGAGAATGATGCAGACCAGTATTAGAAAGTATTTTAGAACTGCAGGAATTTTATTTTATTATTTCATATTAGTATTTTAGTAGGTGTGCTTTATTTTAATTAAGATTTTACTTTCCCAGTTTATTTTAACGTAGTAGGAATATTTATTTCTATATCTTGCTAGGATTATTCGAATTAGGAAATTAGGGATCTTAGAGTAATTTGTTTCCAAGTTTAATGTTTCATTTTTTCTTTAATCCTTTATTAACCGAGATTCAACTTCATGTTTTGTTTTTTCCCTTTTTGTCCTAGTTTCTAGTATAAAATAAGTTGTATGATGACACTAAAATTTAGTTGTTTATGAATTAAAGAAAAACTGAGTATTTACTCAATTATTATTTGTCCATAGAAGGAGTACCTCTTGTTCAAACTAGGTCAAGTTTATTCTTGTAAAAATAATTTCATAAAAGGAGACTTCTCTTTGTATCAGATGGAGTGGATCTCGCACATAGAAATTTTATACCCCAGGCTGTTATCTCCCCTTCGAGGGATGACAACCCCATTTGATGTACTTATCTTTTCACATCTATAACATATTTCCTAATCCTTGAAACAATTGAAAGTGGAGATGGCCAGAGTAAGTTTTTGGTCGAAGTACAAGGCTGCAAATTAAGTACCCCTTTCGTTCCAAATTGTTGGTCACTTTTAAGGATTCCAACTTTTCAAGCAGACATACAATAACTGAATTCAATAAATGAATTCATATTAAACAGATTCGTTAATTTTCAACAACACCCTTATATTTTAATTTTGGAATTGAATGATAAGTTTTGCTAAATGGATTATTTTGAAAGATTGAACAAATTTTGTTTTGACTTTTCAAAGAGAACTATCAATATAGAACATCCCAAGATGGTATAAGTGACAATTGACAAACAATTTGGAAGGGAGGTAGTACAACCAACCCAAAGTATTCTGCAGCAGGGGTTTGTGTCTCCTTAATATTAGCCAGCTCAATAAAATTATACCAAAAGGTATATCAAGGAGTCAAACAATACGTAAAATAATTTCAAAAATAAAATGAAAATTATCTACAACAGCCTTTGACGGAGTCAAATATTGACCTGGTTTTATTCATAGTTTAAGGAAATAGATTAATATTTACAGCATGACACAATAATTGAGCAAACATCTTAGAGAATCTTCTACCTTCCTCTTCCGCTGAAATTATGACGAAAATTCAACGTTGTTGAATGGATATGGATATTTTTGTTTTTAAAGTATGTCTTACGGGAGGGAGTATTCATGTTAGGTTCCTGTACACTAGTATATTATTATTATATTAATGCACAATCTTCATATGATCTTGGATATCTTTAAATTTATATTTGTCTTATCAGGGTATTGGAAAAAAAATGTGTAGATAGATCGATTAGTTCAACCAAATTCTGGTTCGCTACAACCATATAAAAAAAAAAAAACAAAATTAGATGAATAATTAGACCAATTAATCCCCATGTTTTGTTTTAATAAAAGATCAGCTCCCACCTAGATAAGAGATTATTATTATTATATATTTGTCTTTCGATATCTCAAGTGTTGCACTTTCACTAATTCCTAGGTAATCAATTATACTGTCGACTTACGCGCGCGGTTCTATTTGAAGTGATCGAGTATGTTTGAATTACCGCTAATAGCATGTTCAAAATTTCGAACGTGATATTTGAAGGGCAAGAGCAAAATTCTTAGTCGGAGGCATGATCACTAACCAAATTTTTTGTGTTGTTATTTAAATTAAATATTATATGCATGGAATATACTGAAAACGTTGTTTAGAGCATAAACGTCTTTATCAACGTTTACGTGTTATTGTATTCTCCTTTTATGTTTATTGGCCAACCCAGACCAAATCCCAACCCTCAAAAGATGTGAATTCTCTTGCGTGTTTCATGTATAAACGGAATAATACTAAGTAAATGAAAATAAATTCTTCCAAAACAATAAGAATATATTAGAAAATTCGATAAAAACATGTGCTGATGGTAATCTTACAATTAAGAATCATAATTTAGTTTGTTTTAATTAAAAGTCTTTAATTCAACCAATAATTTCTAGCTTCGTATAGCAATAATTTTAGTAACATGTTTATTGGCGTGAGAAAAACCTTTTTTTGTTTTTGTGAGAAATGGGAGAAAAACTTAAAATGGGTACTTTTTTTTTTTCAAATGGTAGAAGAATATGAGTATGAATTTCATCAAACTAGAAACAAAATCCACAGTTACTATCAGTCCAACCCGACTAAAGCCTCATTAAGGGAGAAATACATAACAAATTAGAATCAAAATCCACAATCACTATAAGCTCAACGTACCCAACTAATAGCCCAATTAAGGCGAGAAATAACCCAACAAGCAAGAGAAATAATACCCACATGCAGGTGAGGAGATTTGAACACTTGACCTACTAATGAGGTGCAAGTGCATACTTGGTTGGGGACATAAAATTATTGTTAAGTTGAAAAGATATTTTTATTTATGTATATGGTGCTTCTTATAGGTAACTATATTTTTTTCCTGGAAAAAATATATTTCTTCCTAATAAGTATATATAAAGGCAATCATTGCAATCATTGATTGTAGAAATTAGGACTTGTTCCGCTTAACTTATTTGTGTGGCTTTTTGTACTTTTGGAATATTTTTTTTGTCTTTATTTGAGTGTTGGCCATAATTTTTTAACTTTTCAATTTCTCTCACCGAGATGAATCATGAAACCTAAAAATTTTGACGCAAACTACAAATACAAAAAAAAAAATTGAATAAATTAAGAAAATCCAAAAGTGAAAAGAGTTAAGTGGAACGAGGCCTGAGACAAAGGATGTTTGTTAAAAATTATGGATAATTACTTATTTGGATTTTCTAGCTTATTTGACCAAAAAAAACTAGATTATTTTAAGGTCCAATTTATATCCTTTTTTGCATATTTTAATTTTTTTAAATATTAATGGACAAAAGAATCCTAAAGTGAATAAATTATTATCACTCAAATTTTTAAGGGCAATATAGAAATCTAATTTATAAAAAGCTATTGGACAACTTCTTCAAGAAAATGCATTAAATTTTTTTTACAACTTATAAAAAGGTATAACAAATAGTTTTACTATTTATTCTAATTTTTAAGTTAATAATATAAAAACCTAACTTATAAGTGTTAGCAAATGAGGCCATGATTACACTGAGAATTTTATCATTGCAAATATATTTTTGTTTCCGACTGCAGTTTGTATCTCTATTTTCATATTCTGTCAATTTCTATTATTGTAAATTTCAGTTGTAATCTATTCATGTTAATATATCAAACGTAATTGTTCTTTGGAATTCGTAGGACCGTTTTGTACAATATGATTTTACAAATCTAGTGTGAACATGCGGGCCCAACCTTAGTCCCACCTCTCTTATCCCACCCATCAAACATGCCTGAGGAGGAGTTTTTTAATGGATTTTATGAGATAAAATGGGAAAGTTGATTTTAGTTTGTGTTTTATGGAGGGGTGATAAAATCACCTTACTTTCCCAATAGATAAAATCTAGGTGATAAAATAGTTGTGGACAACTATGAGTTTAAAAAATGATTGATAAAATCCAATGTGATAAAATCCATTCGTAAAAAATGATGATAAAATCAAATAATCCATTCAAGAACTTATTCCGGTAGAGTTAGGGCCTGGGGGCAAAAATCCCGTTTTCTCTGCAAGTAAATAAGCCCGTTTCGTTGCGAATTTGCTGAGGTCCTCTTTTTACTTAAGCCCGTTTTCAGAAAGGGCTGTTATCCATCAAGGCCTGTATAATCTATAGCCCACTGGAGATAATAGCCTTCATCTTATAAATTCCCGCACATGGGCTAGTTATTTTTAAGGTTACCTCTAGGCTGTAGCAATAGCACTATAATTGTATAAAATTTCTAACAGGAAGAGAAAAAGTCACAAAACATTTGTTAGAGCATCATCATCAGGGTAGCTATTCTAACCTTTTGGACAAAGCAGCAAGTAATGCTTCAAAAAATCACCCAAGTCAGTCTCACTACTCCAACCTCACAATTTACAAGTGTTACACCTCCTCAATATCTCAGGCAAGGCACTGCTCATCAGCTAAGGTATATTTAATTATTTTCCTACACCCACTACTTATTACTTTATTAGTTTCAAAGGAATGGGTTCACTGCTAGGAAGAGAGAGAAATGAGTATTTTATTTAGATGTGATTAGAATAGAGAGTCTGATTTTGTGAGTTTTTGAAAAAATGACTTGTTAATTTGTAAAAGGTGTTTTTGAGGTTAAATTTGGTCCAATTTTTGTTGAGCCCGATGAGAATGCTCTTATGAATTTTAGGTTAATGTGATGAAAGTTTTTGTAAATGTTGTGGATTTCTTATACAAAAGAAAAAGGTACCCCTATTTGGGGGTGTACCATATGCACCTTCAAAATGTGACAAATTTTGGTATAAAAGGTATGACAATCACACTAATATGTTACCGATTTTTAGTTAAAATGTAATGAATTTTATTGCTAAAAAGTTACGAGAAACAAATATTATGATTCCTAGTGAAAATGTTGTACATCATATTTGCTAAATAGTTACGAGTTTTTAGTACAAAAGTTACGAGATGCACTAAAATATAAATCTTTATGAGGTAACACAATTTGGACCACATTAGGTGCATATGATATATACATTTAAGAGGTGTGTATTGTTTTTGTTTTCTTTTTTTATCACTGTGTATATTGTTGACTCTCTCCAAAAGCTACGACTCAATTAATATTGTGGATTTATGTGCAAATGTTTCACATTTCTCTACAAATTTTATGAATTTCTATGTAATTTTAAGGAGTGGATATGTGAGGTGTCCATTATATAATTTTTAATAGACTTCTAATAGCTTGGGGCACTAGAGATTCATTCGGTAATTATTTTCGGAAATTTGAGATTAGTCAAGGTACGATTAAATTAACTCGAACACATAATTATAAATAAAGCACAGGCACTCTCATTGCAGGTTAGTTTGTCAAAAGAGGAATAAAACCAAATCACTACTACAAAAACATTAAACCATGACAGTTAAAAGGTGTCATGAATCACAAAATATTACAGTTTTAAAACTGTTATCTTTGGAGAATTAAAAGTCTAGATTTGTTATGACATTAAAAAAAGGTCATTGAAACATATAAGATGACGGTTTAAACCTGTCATCTTTGTAATAAGATGATAGTGTAAACCTCTCATCTTTACAATCAACGATGACTGTTTTAAATTGTCATCTTATCTATCCTTTTTATTCTAAAAAAAAATTTCAATTCTAGTTCGAACACGAGGCTCTTGTGTGGCCACCCTCGCATGACTACCAAGTGGAGTTCACATGGCACCCTCATGGCGCTTGTGTGACGCCTACGTAGTACTTATGTGGTTAGCAAATATTTGCTTGACCCAGGACTCAAACTTAAGACCTTGACTTCCTTGCTCGCACCTATGTTGCTAACTGAGCTAGCACACTTGTTGTTGACAAAAGACCAACAAAAAATTTATACTATATTTTCAAAAAAAATTTAAGTTGAGTACTTTTTATGTCAGTTTTAGATTTAATATGAGATGACAATTTTAAACTACTCCCTCCGTCCCTTTTTAAGTGAGTCCTTTGGGAAACATGTATTTTTGTGGACATTAAAAAATGTACTTTCGTATAATATTTTAAAAATTTTTTTGCACCAAATTAAAGTACTCAATGAGCACTTTAATTTGGTATAAAGAAAATTAAAAAATTATATAGGGAAATATGTTTTTTAGGGATTTGAAATTGCACGTATTCCCAAGGTACGCACTTAAAAAGGGACGAAGGGAGTATCATCTTATACGTTTAGTGACACTTTTTGACAGTCATCTTTCATGATCAACTTCAATGTCGATTCCAATTAAAACTGATATTAAAAGGCCTTAGTTTCAATGTCACTTTAAAGGAAAACTGATATTCAAAGGTCATCTATATGGGCTTCTGTAAGCGCCTTGTTTTAATGTCAGTTCTAAGCAAAAATTGACATTAAAAAAATAAATAATAATGTCACTTTTATTATAAACTGTCATCTTATATCGCAAAGATGATAATTTATAGGATAGACTGACATCAAAACTCTACCCTCATATTTTCAGTGACAGTTTTACAAAAAAAATCTGTTTCAATTTTTGGTATGTCATCTTTAACCATTATTGTAGTAGTGAATGTAGAGATGCATCAGCAGGCATAGTGAGAGATGCTCTCTCTATATCTATTTCCCAAATTGAACATAGAATCATGCTACACGTACAATCATTTTGGCTCCAACCATTTACAACTCACTCACATACAAGTAGAGCCCACACATAATTATGGGTGTAGGCCCCACGTATATGTGAGAAGATTGTAAATGGTTGTACAAGTAGCATTTTTGTTGAACATATGGTGTTGACTCGTATAAGGCTTGAAACTTAGGAGTTAATTTGCTTCATTCAAATGTCTTAGTTTTGAAAACTTTGTGTGTGAACGGGACTTTTACCCAATTGTAAGTGAACTCCTAATAGTCGGTGATGAAATTGATTTTCCAAATAAGTAATTAAGATGCACTTAAACTACATCAAATATCCTAAGTTATAAACAAAATTGATATCCCAACCAATGTTTAAATACCTAGACCAGAGAGCAAACTGGAAAAGGAACTGGGTGGATGGATTGCTAGTTCAACTGAGGTCGAACAGGAATCAAATAATAAAAATATATTAGAAATATATAATTTACTAAAATAAGCATGTAAAAAAATAACTATACAACATGTTTGAGAAACTAAAGAGTACCGTTGCACATTTGTTCCTTCCTATTGTGCATTTCCATAAAAGAGATTTTGGGAACAGAAAACTGAGAATACAAAACAAGCCACCAGATAACAGAGCCGACGGCCCCACAGCCAATATATCATCCAACCTTTGACAACTTTGTGAAACCATAGACAATAGATACAAAGTACTCCAACTCATGCAACAACTTGTCCAAAGAGCCACTTGCGGATCTGCAATAAGAAGATAAATCCATTAAATCACGGTCAAGCATTGAAGAAAAGGAATAACATCCACTAAATCATGGTCAAGCATTGAAGAAAAGGAATAGCGCCAATTTCCTCATTGTGCATCATTGAAAGCAATAGCTATCAGGCTGCTACGAATATTTTCTATTTGCACTGAAAGCACCGTGGCATAATGAATCTTAATCTTTACAAGCTACGGTTCCGATTAATACTCAGGAAAATACTCAAAGGGGCCCTATGTCTAATGTTTTGTTCAATAATGCAACAAGGTCTTATGCTCAGGTGGTTAAGGAGCAAGAAGAACATGAGCCTAAGGAGATGGTAGTGAAGAATAGAGTGACCATTGAAGTTCAGCCTTAGGGCACTTCATGGTTGTCAAGGAGTGCAGTGATCAAACTCAAGAAACCTGCCTCTTGTGAACATGTTCTGAAAGCCCTGGAATGTATTGACTGTGAGAATATTCAGATCAGATCCTTAGGAGGCTTATACATGATTATAACTTTTCTGGATAAGGAGGAAAGGGATAGATTGGTGGGTAACAATGATATTAAAGACTGATTCGATTAAATCGTGGAATGGTGACGCAGCTTCTCATGCTAGGCTAGTTTAGATCAACTGCAGAGGCATGCCCTTGAATGCTTGGAACCTTAATACCTTCAAACAGATTGGAGAAATATAAGGCGAGTATTTGGCTCTTGAAGAAGAAACTCATGACGAGAGGTCCTTCGACGTTGGAAGAATGATGAAAATGACAGAGAAGGATTCAAGGATTGATGAATGGATCAACATTACAGTGAGTGGGAGAATTTAAGAGGTTAAAGAGTAGGAAGACGAATGTAAGGATCCGTATGGTGTCGAGTCTAGGTCTTTGAGCCTAAATGATGAAGATTCCCATACAAATCTTCTTAACAATGCCATGGAGTTGCATCCTTTAAATCAAATTAGTGCAAAAGATAAGGAAGATGTTGATCTAGTGGAGGAGACAATTGTGAGCGAGTCCATAGAAGAAGGTGAGATAGAGAACCAGGTTCAGAACAAGGTGGAAAGGGAGGAAGTTCCATTGGATTTGGAGGTTATTCATTCTAGTGAGGCCATCTACGTAGCACGAACAATGACACGAATACGGACACGGGATATGGAAAATTCTAAAAAATGGACACGGACACGGCGGGGGACACGGCAAAAAATAGATAAATAAATAATTCATTAATTATATATGTAAATATATTATACATGTATACTTTAATTTAAGGGACACACCATGTGACGTGTCCAATACGTGTCCCCGCGTGGGACACGTGTCGCCGGGTCTGATACGTGGACGCGGCAACCTCTAGAAGTGTCGGTGCTTCATAGGAGGTTATTGTCAATAATCCAAATGGAGAAGATGAGGAAGACACGTAAAGTTCTGATCATCATGGGGAAGATGGAGAAAAATGAAACAGATGAGGAGTCAAATCATATCAATTCTGATGATTCAAGTTCGAAAGGATTTTGATATTGATGACTCTGGTCTTGTCTCAAACAACCCTCTAATTAAGCATATGGATTATATGCGCCATAAGAAGAAACACCAGGCCATTAAAGGAAAACGTATGAATCCTATATGGACTAAACATCCTTTGAAATCCGTGATATTTTCTAGGATGTATAGCCAAGATCTTAAAGAGGACAAATCGAGGAGATTGAACCTAGGCTTGAAGAAAGGAAGTAACGATGGGCCCACTCATATGAATCAAGAGGAAGTTGATAGATTGAAGAGAAGGTTGTAGGAAGAAACTATAGCATCAACAAACACTGGAACAATGCAAGAGGAAGTTAGTAGCGACATTTGCAATAGGAATTCGAGGTTAATCAAGCAAGCTTGTAAGAATATGGAGTTAGGTGCTTTATGGGGGGTAAAATATTTTGGAAGGGAGAGCTATAATATAAAGAAATATTTAGAATTGGAGGGAGTTGAAATTTTTGAACAGGAAACTGAAGCTCTTGATAAATTGGAGGAAGGTGCCTCCATTTCAGTGGAGCTCTAATTAAGTTTTCATTGTTTGTGGGAGCTCTCTAGTGCTGATCCCGTTGTTAGTAGTTTGTTTGGTTAAATGTTTTGGCTGTTTAGGTTTTTTCTTCTTTAGTTGGGTTTTGATGATTTTGGTTTTGCTTTTTTCATAGCTGGATTAAAGGTAGGAGCTTCTAGGGTGGTTTTTCATTTCTTGTTATAGTTTTTTGGGGTGGTTTTGTGGTCTTCCCTGTTGTGTATCTGCATCAGGAGTTTTTGGTTATTTGGGGTGCTTTGGCTGGTAAGATACCAGCCATGTAGTGTCTTGTTTTTTCCTTTGGCGTTCTTAGTCTCGGGCCCGTTAAATCTTTGTAATTTGTTTTCAAAGATTAATAAAAATTTTGGCCATAAATAAACTCACTGATGCACGACTCTAGCTCAATCTAGACTCTAGAACATCCAATGGAAAAGTAGATAACATAAGACACAATCTCAATGACACGAAAAAACAAAGACAACACACAGGCACAAATAGAATACATAATTTAACAAGGTAGACAGTTGAGGATGAGACGAATGCCCATGAGTTCCACTATCACACAGTCGAAGGAGAAGAAAAAGGAGTGGGGGCTTGGAAGAGGACCAAATCACCAAGCTAGAAAGTGACTTACCTCTGGAAGTTTCTTGCGGAATACAACATCTAACCTAGCATCCAGGGTGTTCTCGAATACAATTTTCCCATCTCGAGAAGCCATTACTACACCTCCAGAGCTGAAAAAGAAAAAAAGAAGAGACTACATACGTTCACCATCATTCTTGCAATAAGTAATTACTTGTTTGAATAGATAAAATTTGATAGGAGCAAGTGCTTGGTCGCTGCTGCTCAGTAAATGTAGCAAAGATAAAGACACTGTCGGACTAATTAAGGTTTACTCATAAGTTTATAACTGGAACAATATGGAATTACCAGAAGGGTCCATGGGCATTGTGATGGGAAGGAGCAGGTGGAAGGTACACACTGTGGTCAACTATAATCTCAGGTGCGTGAACATTTGCTTTCTCTGCATATTCCTCCTTTGTTGAGTTCAGAATATTCTCCACCATATCTAGGTCCTCTTTTCTACAACGCAATAAGACAGCAGGCTCTTTCAGTCTGAGCAAACTCTGCAACAAATGCAGTTACAATTGCATGATTATGACGCAGCATGCTGAAAGCAATGTCAATAAGATAACTTCAAAGACAAAGGCATTCAAATGAAATTTGCAACAAACCATGTTGTTTCCCCATGTCTTTAGAAAGGAAGAAGCACAACCTCTTGTCTGAAGCCAATTAATTTTGGAACTAGGACTGTTGTTTATTTACGAAATCAGAACCCCATACATAAAACTTCAAGATGTGGGAGAAGGTAGTTTTAGGTGTGCACACATACAAAATTTACGACCCTTTTAGGATCTCATCTTCAGCTGGAGCAATAAAGAAGACCTATATTTTTAACCCAATTACAAATCCTTCGATTATATTAATAGAAACATTAACCCATGTTTTACATCCTTTTTGAGTCTCACAAATCAAGCACCGTTATTCAAATGTTAGAGTAAGTTAATCATTTCCTTCGAATATACTTCAATATACAAGGGGGGGAAAAACACTTGTAAGTAGTAAGACATCAAGGAATTGAGTCAATTTTTGCTACCTGAACTATGAGATCTTTCAGGAGCTTCCTATACACATTTTTCTCACAGCTCACTTTCAAGAGCTCCTTTGCTGCAGCCTCTTTCATGGCGTTGACCACATCATCCTGAGCTTGAAGAACTTTGATACGGGATGCGTTGAGCTGCATAGAGTACTCGCTACAAGACAAATACATATACACGTTTTCACTTTCATATGCATAACTATATGTTAAACATTAGAAGAAAAGGCTAGTGACAATGGTACTTATTAGCAATTTTTCCCCTTTGGCTTTGTTCAGTTGTTGATAATGTTGCGTGAAAAATGTACTCAGGAAAAGTGAAGCAAAGAAGGAAATTTATTTTCCAGGAAAGTGCAGGATCTATTTTGCAGGAAAGTGCTTTCCCGATGGGGAAGTTAAAGTTGTGAGTTCCTCAACTCTTGGTAACTGAACAATGACAAAGTTAAGGGAAAATTGATTTCCCATCCTTTCCGTGCAAGAGGCTTTTGCGTTTCATCAGCACACTACATACTAAATAAACAGGGCGCAACATAATTAATTTGATGGCAATACCAATAGGAACTCATTAATAAGGAACAGAATATCAAAGTGACTAAAAAGTAAGTCCAACTTGCTACCATGATCAATTTGCACAAGTCTTTCCTCCCAGAGTTCTTGAAAACAAGTGATTATGGCAGTTTGGGCGCATGACTGTGGGTACATGTAAACAACCTACCAGGCTTCCCAAAAATGGAGTAGAGGATATGTTCAGATGACGATAACTATCTTGTGGACCTGAGAGAAATCTATGAGGGAATTCAGGTCCACACGAAACTAACCAACAGAGTGAACAAGCAAATAAGTATTGGCTTGACAAGGAAATTTAGCAGGGGCTGAGGTATATGGAGGGGATGGCACAGTTTCCAAAAAAAAAAAATACTTTACTCTAAGGGAAGCGATTAGGTACTTATCGGTATCTAAACAACTTGTTTTTTTCCACAAATGATGAAAAAAATTAGTGATTCAAAAACAAAAAAAAATGGTTCAAATCTTACAAATAATATCCCAACAACTTCAATTTAAAGACCAGAAAATAGTTGAACCTAGTCTTTCTTCTTTTTCAACAATACAAAGCCGGACTTTATGTTTAAACTTTCTCTTCATATTTTTACAAAGAAGAAGCAACAAATACAAGGTGATCAAAAAACATAAAACAAACTGATAAAAAAGAAGAAGCAACAAATACAAGCAGACTGGGCAATCGAACAATGCCACCCCGAAAATTTTCACCTCTTGTTGATAAATCCTTTACCATTTGCCATTGCAATTGCATTTTAAGCTTGGGTCTTACGCTAGGTATTGTAGTAATTTTATTGCCCAGTTCATGCCAAACACCCATCTCCTTTATGGCTACTCGTATGGCTGCTGCCATTTCTGGGCAGAATAGAGTGTGCTTTTCTCTAAGCTGCTGTTGTACACTTGTGTTATCAAGCAATTATACCCCTTTTGTGAATCGTTGTTGGCTGTATGACCTACAGTGTGTGTGAATGAGTCAACAGGGTGACGCCGCTTACTACTTGATCTGGCAGTCTTGAGATGCCATATTTCAACCGAGATGCTGCCCAAATTCTCAGAAAATTTCATGATCTGCAGAATAGCCTCAGAAGTTCAAGTGGATTGTTGCTCATCTCACTGATTTTGGAGATTTAGCCTAGCCTTGGGGGGATGTCCCTTGGCACAGTTTGATTCCCTTCCGGGAGGGGGTTGTCCTCCTGATCAAGGCTTCTTAGTGGGCCAGTTCTAGCGGGTCTTCAAGCCTCTTCATTGTCATTAATCTAGTTATTTAGTTTTGAGCTGTATTGTTCTCTTTTAGTGTTTTTGCTCCCTCTCTTAGATGGGTCTGAAACATTTTTCCCTATTTTCCTTTTGTAGCCGCTTGGCCTTCCCCATTTTCCTTTTACTTTCTTTTGTTTTGTTTTGTCCTCCTTGGGGTATGCCCCTCGTAGGTTGTATATTTGTTTAGCCCCTTTTATTTTCAAGCTTGGTTTACCGGGAAAAAAAAAAAAACAATGCCACCCCCTTCCAAATCCTCGCTCTGCTACTAAAATTTAGGAAACTATCTTAGCAAATCAAGTACAAAAGGGACTCCCTCAGCACAGTCTAATGGTAGGAACGGATTAGCCTATACATGTACTCAGATACAGACATAAAGAGATATAGACACATATGTAAAAGAGTAAATAGATCAAACAGATTACATTTTTCGCCGAACTTCTACTTGCTTCTCTTTCCGCTCATACTCTTGTCTGATCTTCTTTTTCTCTGCTTCTACCAATTGCAACTTCTCGATATTGAATTCCTGTCATAGCATTGCATTCTCACACATCAAATTGGTAACTCTAAGCCAACATCAACCTATCCAGATGCCTCGGGCATAAACAATACATTCAAATGAAGATCAGCGTATGCAAATGCAATTACGCACGAGTTAGACGAGATCTGAAGTGAATTTCGTGTTTTAGTGGAAATTAGCAAAAATTGCAGGAATTGAGCGGGAAAAAAATGAGAATTACTTCTTCTGCGGAAACAGAGATCTCGTTGGCCTTCTCTTCGGCTTCTTGGCGGATGAATCTGACCATCTGCTGGATCTGCTTGGAGACATCTGCGTCGTTCATCTTCGGATCTAGGGTTAGGTTATAGATCAGAAACCAGGTGTTGGTGGTGGGATGGTGATAATCGGAGGGGTTTTGGTTCGAAGAGAGATCCTCTCCTATTGTATTATTGAGAAGAGGACAAGATAATTGCAGCTTATAAACGTTTGAAAGGAACTTTCCGGGAAATTATTTGTCAGGATTTCTAAAGGGACCACTGCGTTTCTGAAATAACGAATAGGCCCCTAACTTCTCTCAGGTAGGGGTGAAAATTGAAACCAGAGAACCAAACCAAACCGGACTGAACCAAGAGTTTTTTTCGGTTTTTATCTTTAGCCGGTTCAGTTTGGTTCGTCATACTTTGGAATTTTGAAAACCGGTTCGGTTCTCGGTTCTGGGGATCTTTTTCATGAACCAAACCAAACCGGTATTAAATAATATGTGTACCTTAAAAAGGTTTAAGCTGGGGATCGCACACTCAACATCACGCGTAGGACTCCCAAAGCCTACCCAACTTGGCTAGCTACCCGTTTGTTTTTGTAGTGGGAAAGATATTATTTATTACTACCTTAGACTTAGTAGTATATAAAACGCAGCAGGCCTACACTTCACAATTCACAATTCACATAATCGAAATCTCACCTCGAGGGAGAGAACCCAGGCAATGCGGCGCCGCCACCAACAAGATCTGTCCGTCGTCCTCTCTATCCATCACCCAACCACCATCGTTAACTCTGTCGGTTGTCACCCAATTGATGTCGACGCCGGACCGCCACCCAATCGACGTCGTCATCATCGGTTGTATGTCTCTCTCTCTGTGTGGTATACATACATATGTATATGTATATATCAAGTAGATCTAGTATATATACATATCATATTTATATAACTTTGTAAATTTGTAAATTTTTATCATCTTTGTTCATATTCGGGATTTCTTAGTTCTATTCTTATGGGAATTTTCAATCAGATCTATGGTTTCATCTCTTCCCCTTTTCTTCCTCAAATTGAACCAAACCGGTCCTGAACCGACCAAACCGGTCCCGAACTGACCGAACCGAACCGAGATCGATATAATCAGTTTCAGTTCAATTCACCTCCCGAATCGAGTTTTTCCGGTTCGCATGAAAATGCCCAAGAACCGGACCGAACCGAACCGGTTTCAGCCCTACTCTCAGGATGTATTTGATGAGAAAAACTTTTTAACAGAGCCTTCTCCAAGGGCTCTTTAGAGAAGCCCCAAAAGAGGCTCCAACCGCTCCACTAACACTTTATCACAATAATCTGAATCGGTCATTTTGTAGGATTCACATAATAGTTTCTAAAATGATTCAGGTAGTTTTTTTAGTACTAAAATTTAATTTTTGACATACCTATCAATGTCGGATCAAGTTTATTTTTTAAACATGTACACTACTCTGTGGGCCCTATAAGATGACCGGTTTAGATTATTGCATGAGGTGTTAGTGGGGCCCCACTTAAAGGGCCATGTTTACATTTAAAATCAACCAATCCAATGATTAATTGACACGTAATCAAGAGTGCCAAACGTTGGTAATTACTCGTCGATACAGACACACTGGATTAAAAGAGCATTATTTGAGTAAATACGATGTCGTATCGTGTTCAAATATAAAAACGGTTTAGCAGTTACGAACCATCATTATTGGAAAGAATGAACCTCAAAGCTATGGGATTAACTGTTTAAATATATAAGTGCCACGTGTGAACTTGGGAAACAAGGAAAATTGGCAGTTATAACACGTGGAATACTTATAGAAAGGCAGTTATTCATCTTAACGCTTAATAATTTGAGTTCGTTTGAACAACTGTACAGATTCAAAATCAAAGCTTTTAGAGGAAGATTTGTAAGAATTCAAATTCAGGCGTGGAGGAAGGAGCAACCGCCAACCTGTGAGTGGAAGTTAGAGTTCAAGCAAGCCAATGTTCAAATTCATTGAAATGGGAAGTTGAATCACAAGCAAAGATCTATAAATAGAAGAATTCAATGAGTAAAAGCCCCCCGGACAAATCTTCAACAAACAGCTATCAAAAAATTGATGCTTGGTTTGTTCATTGGCAAAGTAGTTTAGGATTTCGAACTCAGTTCGAAGTAGATTAGGAAGTAGATTAGGATTTAGACTAGGATTTAACTCAATTGTTCTTATAACAATCACCCCTATCCCGATTGTTCTTGCAACAATCACCTGTTCGAAGTTTTGTATTTGAAGTTGGAGACAATTTCGAAGTAAGTTTATCTTTGATTTATTAATCGAAGTGTCTTGTTTCTTTGTTGTTCTTCGATTTTCTAAGTTTGTTGGTTTACATTTCTTCACTTGTTGAAAAAATCCTCTTAATTGAGGTAATTGAACCAATAAAACACAATCGCCTGATTAGATTTGGTTTTTCCAAAGTTAATCTGAGGGAGGAGATTCAAACTTTCTCTGGCACGCTCGCACACAATTATTTTCAATTGCAAAGAAGTAAAAGAACCAAACAGGCCCACGACATTTCTGAAATAACAAATAGGCCCCTAACTTTCTCTCAGGCTTTGTTTGGAACCCAGGGAAAAGAAAGGAAATGAAAGGAAAATAAAAAATAAAAAATTCATCTTCCTTTGATTGGGTTGGGAGGCAAAAGGAGAAGGGAAAAAAACTAAATTAAATTATTTTAAGTAAAAAATTTCCTCGTAACTTTCCTTCATCTTTCTTTATTTTTTCCTCTCTTTTATTTTCTTTCTTTTCCTTTCTTTTCCATAGCTACCAAATAAAGCCTCAGGATATATTTGACAATTTATTTATATGATTTTATTTATCAAAAAAACTACAGACAAATACACAAACACATGCACACAAATTTGTGTATTTCTTAGTTTTCTTACTACTACGGTTTGTTTTTACTATTAAGTTTTTATGTGTAAATCATTTATTCAAAATTTTAGGTCAATCGAATATTTTTACTGATAGAAGAGTGAAATGTATAACATAAATTATGCTTGCTCAATTTTACTCATGTCCATTTGTTAGTTTCAAGGCAAATAGGCAAATATGGTTTCACGACACTCGTACCAATATTTTATGAACTTAACATTTTACAATCGTGCAATAAGCATTGTAACAAAATGAACTACTCCTTGAATTAACAAAGTAGAGCAGTGATAGATCGCATGAGGTGATCCTATTTTATTTTTTCAAGAGAAAATATAGCAATTTTCTCCCTACTTAGAGCGGTGTTTGGACTAATATTGTCCAACATTACAGAAATAACTTATTTTACTTCTCTTTTTCCGCATCATCCCATCAAGAAGAAAATATAACTTCTTATTCAATTCTGTTAAGCTAAAAGAAACAACGGTAATTATAAGAAAGAAAAGAAACAACTGGAGAAAGGAGACATGAAGGCCTCATTTGATTCACGGACTAAAATATGTAGGATTGATAGTCGTGGGATTAGTAGTTCAGGACTATTTGTCTTGGGACTAATTTAGTCTTGAATCTCACACAATTTCATGTTTGATTCGTGCAGGATTAACATCAAGATATCCCATATTTTGGCTAATCCCTTGTTTGGTTTCCTAAAATAAATTCCGAGATTAATATCAAGACTCTCTCTCTCTCTCTCTCTCTCTCTCTCTCTCCAACTCTGAAACCCATTTCAACCAATTATTATTTTCAAAATCAAATACAGTAATGATTCTTCAAAAAGTTTAACATGCATTTTTGGTAACCAAGTTGAAAATTTTCTAGCATTCTCAAAGCAATTTTTTTCAAACTTGTTCGAACCAATTCAATTCCTCAAAATCCAATTCAAACATGATTCCTTATGCTATGGTGATTGAAAAATACCCATGTATTGAAAAATGAAGATCTACACAACAACAACAATAACAACAATAACATAACCATTTAGTCCCCAATAATTGGGGGCATGGGCGGGGGATGGATAGCAGACAGACCTAACCTTTGGCAATAAATGCACAAAGTGGCTACTCCCAGAATACCACTAAAACAGATGAATTTGAGACAAACCTAACTTTGGCAATAAATGCACAAAGTGGCTGCTCACAAAATACCACTGAAACAGTGGTCCCCCTATACCGTCAAGTTTGTTGCAGAATCATGCTCGTAAATCAAAGCCAAAAAGCATTAGAGAGGGCAGACCCAAAAATGAAGATCTATTGGTACAAAAGTTCAATGTTGTTCGATGAAAATTGAAGATGGACACAACTAGAAAGGCCTGCCATTGGAGATAGAGGATGTTATACCAATGCTTGAGAAGACTCAGAAAACAAATATTGGATCCTTTTGTTTTGCATAAACAAGTTTTGTAGATGGATGCAGATTAACGTGAAACAAGTTTTGTTTTGGATGCTCAACTCTTGATTTTGGTTTTGTTGGACATCATAAGAAAATATATATTACACACATCAAATTGATGTGGTTTTACACTCAAATAAGCAATTCCAATTTGCATCTGACAAATGTACTTCAAGGATCACATCCAACTTGGAAGAAGCAAAAAAATAAATAAACAAGGGAGTGACAGAGAGAGAAAACGTGAGGGTTTCATCATTCTACAGGTGAAAAAAATTGCGTATTCTACAAACAATTTACCTCGTACACGAAGTTGAGCACAATCCCTGTAAACAAAATAAAAAAAAAAAAAAAATAGTCCACAAGTGAGGGTTTCATCATTCTTAATTTACAAATGCGTGAACTATTCAACAACGGTCTATCAAATTTGGAATGTAGGATACTATATCCATTACTCAGAGAGAGAGAGAGAGAGAGGGAGAGAGAGACGAGTACTTGGGTAGATCTGGCTTAGAGAGAGAGGGAGCGGCAGCAAAATTGAGAGAGAGAGAGAGAGAGAAAGCGACGATGTTAGGTTAGAGAAATGTCATGGCAATTTTGTAATTTTTTCAACTTCCATACGCGTGTTTTTTATCTCGGCATAATTACTCCCACCCCCGGTATTACACAATCTCATGCGTATTGGATTAAAACTATCTGGGATTGTTAATCCCGTGTTATTTTCCGAGAACCAAACAAGGCACAACACGGGATTAGGCAAAAATAGTCACGTCCCACCCTCCTAATCTCCAAATCAAACGAGGCTAAGTAAGAGACTAATTACAATAAAATTTGTCGTTCCTAGTGGGACTCACACTTTTCAACTATTAGGAGGGACAGTAAACAAAATTACTCTCATTCTAAAGGAAAAAAAAAAGTTGAACGAAATAGAGAAGAAATTAAAATAAGTTGCAAAAATTTGTTGTTCCTTTGAAGAATCAGGCAAGGAGTCTTCTTCTTTTTTTTTGTCCTTTCCTACATAGGATCCCTAAGGCACCGTTTCCACTATCATCTACAGCGTAGAGACAAGTTTCCTTTTTTTTTTTTTACATATATCACAAAAGTACTACTTAGCAGAAACTATAACTACTTGTGACTATTTTTAATAGAAACTCACCCAATTTTGGATAAATTTGTAGAAATGCAACCCCAAGTGGTAGCTTAAGTGCAACAGAGATAAGCTGTAAAACTAGAAATTCTAAGTTTGAAACTTGTCAACCTCTTGGGGCCAAACTGCAAACAGAGAAATCTCTTGTGAATTTCCTATTCCCGTTATGGATGATCTGCCTATGATTGGATCGGGAAAGAGAATAATTCAGGTGCGTGTATGTTGACCCAAACAAAAACAAAAAGAGTAGAAACATACTTCAATAATGTAACTCATTAAGGAGTAAATATCCATTTAGTGATGAGTAAGAGCAACCACACCAGTTGTCAAAGTGGCAAAAAATGGTCTCACATCCATAACAAAAAAAATGGCAAAATTGTTTCTCAAAAAAAGCAAACGGCAAAATAGAATGAATTAGTGAGTTGGCTTTCTTTGTTGCATAGGCTTCTATCATCACTCAAAGTTTCTGGGCTAAGGTGTAGCCTTCTCCCTTGCACGCAATCATTGTGAAGCCAGGAAACCAAATTTCAACATTTTAAGCTGCTGAGTTTTATGCAAAAGCTGAGTGATGTATGATAGTGCCGCGCAACACTAAAACTGTACCGTGCAGCTCACTTCCACCGCCAAAGTTCAAAAAGAGCATCGTGCATAATTGAGCAAGTGTTGTACGTGAGAAATGAGTGTCATGCGACACTATTGACCAAGTTGACTTGAAAGATTTCGTTCTGAAAGGTTTTCCAAGCATTTCTATCCATCATTAGGGATGAAAGCGCGTGCGAGAGTTTCATTTTGGGGTGTCTACACATATCATTCCCACATCAATACAATTTTTTGAAGAGTAAAAAATTCCATTAATCTTGAAAATGATACAAGACTAATAGGAGTAGGGAAAGAATATCATGATGAAGAGCAATCAGCCTAATTCGAGACCCAAACCAATAACTAGTGTAACGCCCACTACAAGAATTAAGGCTTTTGCGCCTAGGTTGCAACGGGAATGGGGCTGTGGCAGAAGGGGGGGGGTGGCAAAAGCATTTTGTGACGGGTAAATCCCGTCGCAAATAATCGAACGCTATTTGCAACGGGAAATTGAAGCATTTGCAACGGGATGTTCCCGTCGCCAAAAAACCAAATTTTATTTTTAAAAAAGCATTTGCAACGGGATATCCCCGTCGCAAATGAACAATTTTTTTTTTTTAAAAAAATTCAATCCCCAGACATTTGAACCATATTATCAAAACAAACCAAAACTTTTGAATTGAGATATGGACAAAATGTTCTTCCCATAAATAGAAGTAACGATTCTCACTTTCACAATACAAAGTCATGTTCATAGGCTACCAAACTCAAAAATTAGATCACGTATAAAAAATAAAAATAAAACATGAACAACTCAAGAGAAACATATTCAACTGCGTCCCAAAATGAAAAAAGAGTACGGAATCAACTGCATTCTTCCGCCGATCTTTTTCAACATCTACAAAATATAGAATCAATTTTAGTTGAAACCGAGAAAATAATATGCTTGCTGTAAAGAATGAAAGATTTGCTCCCTTCCATCTAATGGACAATCAAAGCACTCCACAAGAATTAGAAAAGCATGCAAAGAAAGAGTAAATACCTATGGCAGAACTAAAGGCAAATGAGCAAGAATTGAAAATAAAACCTGTCTATTTGTTGTCAATCATCTATCCAACTTGAACAACTTGGAATATTCACACATTCTGCAAACCCATCAGATAACCTCGTTTAGGTTAATTCAAATGTGGTTAGAAGGTAATCACTATTAACACTAGTTTTTGGGCCTGTGATCATTATGAGTTTTATGCCTGTGTCGTTGAATTCGTGATGAGGAAAAACATAAGAGTACGAAAAAGATGTCAGTGTTCATCTGAGGCAATGCCAATGGTTGCCAAGTTGTTCCATTATCTGTACTTCTTGCAATTCCAATGTCTCCTTGCATGGTGATTGAATTTTTGGTTCCGAAAAATAGGTAAAATATATCTCCCTACAACACATTGCCAAATACAGGTAAGACTAATGACATGCTAAACAGATCTGAAGTGATTTAGGAAACACAGATCATTATATTTCAAGCGTCACACAATCAGAGCTAAGTACAAATGCCACTTGACGGAATGAGGCTCGAACTCCAGCAAACATAAAGATTCTATGAAAATCCCAAGCTGTGTAAAATAGTTTCATTTGAAAAAAATCAAGTGTCAAAAATGAAGTAGTGAACAAAAACAATAACCATAGGGTTGGAGATTCTGAATTATAGTATCCAAGACCAGGTAGCCACTTGCCCGAGCAATTAAACCCCTTGAAAGACTAGAGAGACTTAAATCCCATGACAATGGAAGCAAAGTTTAATACATGGCCAACAAACATACGACCACTCATAACATTACAGCCACGATTCCTAAATGGTAATAGGAAAGTTATTCACATAGGAAAAACAAGTGTACCATTTTTCCCCCCCAACATTTGGCATTCAATAACATAGCATCAAAAGTCATATACTAACAACTATAACCACCGGAGCAGATTAAGATTTCACAATTGCCACAAAGAGATAACTAGAATAACTCCTATCCAAAAGCACTTAGCCGTGCTCCAAAATTTGATTGATTTTCCAACTTCTACATCCTAAAATCACATAAACAAATCTAAACAGTCCCCACTCTTATGTGCAACCTGTAGAAATTAATTTTCCTTAATTAATTTGGCTAACCAATTCCTACATTCCAACAGAACTCTTCTCAATCTAAAATTATTTTTTTATATTTCCGCAACAAGTATATGACCAGCTAGCCCGGGCCTCAATGATGAGCAGAGGTGCATGTAGGCGATCAAACTTGAGTGAATCTAAGCTACCAAGGGCAAAGAAGAAGAAAAGGTGAGAGGACCGACTTTAGGAGTGCAATTTCAAACATTGCCAAGTGACAAAAAAAAAAAATTACAGTTGCATCATTCCAATAATGAAATTAAGAGAATTGTACACTAGGATTGTACACTAGCAACAAATCATGTATACAAAAGCATAAAAGTTAAGATCCTTTTTCTCGGGCAAACAGATTTTACTGTAGGTAAAATAGGAACACATTTGGTTTATGTAACAAAAATACGAGGAATTCCATTTCGAGCAAGCCAACATCACTTGAATATGACACAATAATTGATCTATTTCCTTCAAAGACTTTGTCTTTATTAAAAAAAATCGCATTTGTTAGTTTTGCGTCAAACTTTTTAAGTTTCGTTGTTCGTCTCGACGGAAGGAATCGAAAAAGCATAAAATTATGAGTGAAACTTGAACCAATATAAAATCCTAAAAGTGCAAAAATTCACACAAACACCATTTGGATAATGGACAACAAGACCACTCATATTGAACACAATCCACCAAAACCCATCAACTGAAATTAACAAATTAAGCGAACAGAGTAACGGAGGTTTTTTTTTTATTATCAAACTTTCAAGCGCTCTATTTGCAGTTAATCAGCAACAAAAAAACCTCTATATCTACAACAGCATGTTGCTACAAAACATTAAGCAGAGGACCAAAGCAACTTTTAAAAGTAAACTTGATCTTTATGACTAAGTAAACAAATTCCAAAAAATATTTTCTTGCGACGGTACCGTCAAGCCCGTGGCAAATACACATACCAAAAGAGAAAAAGCTTTAGCGGGTAATTTTTCCCTCCCCATACTCAATGAGAAAAAACCCCCCTCTCTTATGCCACGTTCGGCGGCTTCTAAAGCCCCATGATTTCGATCTCTCTCCATGAACCTTGAACCAACTCTCTCTCTCTCTCTCTCTCTCTCTCTCTCTCTCTCTCTCTCTCTCTCTCTCTCTCTCTCTCTTTCTTTTTTCGCCCATACTAATAAATTTCCAGTCTTACCGTGTATTGGAATTAGAATTCATAATCAAGTGCAAGCCCTACGTGTATCCACAATCAGACCATTTTCAAAAGAGATTGGAAGATACACTTACTTGAAACCAGATGCCGCCCCATTTCAGAACATTGGGTTTTTACCTTTCGAATCTAGGGTTTCTTTGATGCGCCTTCAACCTCTTTGACACAATAATGGAGAAGCGTTCTGGGTGCAAGACCGGTACACGATGTTGACTCATCAGATCTAGGTTTTCTGGGCTAAGTTTTGGAGATCATCATCTGCTAGACAGGAACTACAAGTCATGATGGCAGATGGAGTACAGAGAGAGAGAGAGAGAGAGAGAGAGAGAGAGAGAGTTGGTTCAAGGTTCATGGAGAGAGATCGAAATCATGGGGCTTTAGAAGCCGCCGAACGTGGCATAAGAGAGGGGGGTTTTTTCTCATTGAGTATGGGGAGGGAAAATTACCCGCTTAAAGCTTTTTCTCTTTTGGTATGTGTATTTGCCATGGGCTTGACGGTACCGTCGCAAGAAAATATTTTTTGCTTAGCTTTTGCCACAGGAAATGTACCCATCGCAAATATTACTAGCCAAAAACTTAAAATTTTGATGCCAAAATTTTCGGACACATAAAATGGCCTTTTGCGACGGCAAAACCCCCCGATGCAAATACATTGGTAGTTTATAGTATACTTTCTTGTAGTGGCCCCATGTAGACCACTGACCCAGTACCCTGATTTGATCCACTAGCCACACCATATGGCCCAAAATGCTTAAGCCCAAGGTACTAGTAGTAGCCCACATGGTTTGTTATATACCCAATATCACTTTATGTAAACAACCAATGTGTGACTAAACACCATCTACCCCCAAACCTGGGGTGTTACAATCTTTTTCCCTTAGCGTTGCAACGTCCTCGTTGCATAGTCCCAACAACCTCCCCTGGTGTCCATAGTGGCAGAGTGCATACTATCTACCAATTGGACCAGGCAAGGCTCTAATACCATTTGTAACGCCCCATGTAGACCACTGGCTCAGTACTTTGATTTGATCCACTAGTCACACCACATGGCCCAAACTACTTAAGCCTAAAGTACTAGTAGTAGCCCACATGGTTTCCTATATGCCCAAGATAACTCATGCAAACAACCAATGTGGGATTAAACACCATCTACCCCCAAACCTGGGGTATTTCAATCTTCTCCCCTTAAGGATGCAACGTCCTCGTCGCATAGTTCTAGCAACCTCCCATGATGTCCGTGGTGGCAAAGCACATCCTACCCACCACTTGGACCAGGGTGGGGCTCTGAAACCATTGGTAACGCCCCATGTAGACCACTAGTCCAGTACCTTGATTTGATCCACGAGCCACACCACATGGCCCAAAATGCTTAAGCCCAAGGTACCAATAATAGCTCACATGGTTTGTTACATGCCCAAGATAACTCATGCAAACAACCAATGTGGGACTAAACACCATCTACTACCAAGCCTGGGGTATTTCAACTAGCAAGAAACCAATCAATTACACCCTTTGGGACAAAGCCCACCTAAATGGCCAAAGCCCGACACCCAATTAGTCCAAAAATACTCAAAATTTACAATCAGCCGATAAACACCCAAGCGCCAAAATATGACCACATAAAATGGGCTAAGCCCAATCAATGAAACCTTAAATAGTAACTCCCAAGAGAATGCTACCACCACCGCTGCTAAACCCCGTCACTCCACAACCATCTTGAAAAAGTTGACCGCTGCCTCCACCTTCACTTGAACCAAGGGAATAAGCCCCTATAATTGCCCAAAGAAAGCTTGATTGCCCCCACCAAGTCACCGTAAAACCCAAATAGACATAATGCCACTACCTAAACCGTCCCCAACCAAGCCGCGCCATCAAACCACCTAGAAAAACACCATCCAACACGTCATCCAACTAGGAGATCAGACTGCCGCCACCGCACCCTTTGATGACCGACCACAAACGCCCAATGACACGAAAACGCCATAAGGGGTGGCACCATGAGAGAGCCACCCACCAGGAAGAAAAACCATCATCTCTGTCACAACCATTGTTGTCATCCAGAAACCACGAAGCCCTACCGTTAAAAGCTGCACCATCACAAGCTGTTAGGCCGAAAATCACATACTTCCAACTAAGAAAGCGGAGTGGATAGCAGCGTACTAACAAAGCTGTTAGGCGAAAACAAGTTACTACCAATGTTGTAGCCTAGCCAGGAACCAAAACTGATGGGGAAGGAACATTTGTTTAGGAGATAAAGAAGGAGGGAGGAAGGGATGGGGGAGAGCGAAAGAGGAGGAAGAGGGAGAGAGGAGAAGCCAAGGGGGGGGGGTTGTAAAGACCCGTGTTTTTAGGTATATATTAATTTTTTTTAGAAATAATGTTGGGGAAGTGTGAAGAATGTTTCAAAATGCAGTATAGGATCAATGTGAATGGGGTATATGCATTGGGGTGTCTTTAAAACATATTGTGTAAGGTCAGATTTTTTGACCAAAAAAAAAACCACACACCCCTCTCTTCCTCTACACTGTGTGTCTCTCTCTCCCTCTCTACTCCTTCTCTCATCTTCTTCATCTTCTCCACAAATTTCACCCATAAACCTCTAATTTCTTCAAAACCTTCACCAATACTAGACTCCTACGCGTGTTTGGAAGCCCAAGTATAGTTCATTCCACTCCGGAAGGAGGAGATTCGGTTGGAGCATTGGGGAGAAGGCAAAGGTTTTGCACACCCTTTGTTCAAAAGCTTTTAAACCTTGAGGTAGGGGAATTTCTATCATTACTAAGTGTTTTGAAGTGTGTGATGTATAGATTATACTTATCTTTGATCATTCCCTCTTATGTTCTTGAAAAAACCCATTTTCTTGTTCCATGGATTTGATTGGAGGTTGATGAATGCTTGTTGTTGTTGTCCTACGTAAACTAGCTGTTGCAATACCCTCTTGTAGCTTATGGTGTTGATTTTTTTATCATAAACATGTTTGGTTTGGTTTGGTTTGGAGCCCATTGCAATCCCCTTGTTGCTGTAAAAAATCTACTCGTAATGGTCTCTGGATCGATCCACTTTTGGGTTGGATCGATCCAAAACCTTTTGATGGCATTTCGGATCATAGTGGATCGATCCACTTTGAAAGTGGATCGATCCACTCGCACAGTGGATCAATCCACTCATCACTTGGATCGATCCACAGCCTTCTATCTTGCTCCGGACCAATGTGGATCAATCCACTCCCCCCTTCACTTGACCAAAACTTGTTTTCGTCGATTTTGGTCGCTTGTTCGTGTTATTACTTGGCGTAATCATCTCTTATTCCTCAAAACTCATTGAATAACTCATCCCTAGCCTATCCTAGTACAATTGGTAGCTCGGTTTGATTTTTGTATGACACCTACATGGTCATACACTTGATATATGTGAATTGAAGATTTTGACGAAATGCGTGAACTAGGGTGACGATCCGAGTATGAGTGATATGATGACACTTGTGCGAAATCAATGAACGTGAATTAAAATGAGAACTTGAAACTCTTGATACAGGGCCGAAAGGTAGCCCGGAATGATACTCGAGCCGTTCTATGGGCGTGTCGGGAGGAACTATGCCTTGGTCAAGGGGAAGATTATATGGGGTCGAATGATAGCCCGGAATGATACTTGGGCCGTCCTATGGACGTGTCGCAAGGAATTTCTAAATATCTAATTTAAATAAAATGGTTGACGCGACACATTGGACAAACTAGACACCTATGAGAGAGGACGCATATCGGGTATACATTGGGTACACTTGGGTGATAACAAAGGATTTATAAACTTATATGTGCCTCGTTGGACTCTTGTAAAATCTTGGTTATCTAATTTAGCCTTCATCCTCATGTCTCATCTCGTATCTACATTTCATTGTGTGGTAGACGTTCCTCTACTGGGCTTGAAGCTCAACCTATCATTTTTCAGGTACCCAACATGGAGCATGACTTAAGTGTGCATGAAGTGATTGCATACATCTTTTGAAAGCTTTAAGAGGAGTTACCTTATCATCTTGAGTTTATAATTTTGAAGAGATAATTTTGTAACTCATTCATATTAAATCTTTTCACTTGGATCTGTAATAACTTTAAGACTTGTGTATTTTGGTTTGGGGAATGGGTAACCATAGACTATTGTACCCCTTTTAATGCTGACTCTGGTTATTAGACAACTTGGAATTTGACGCGGCCCGTGGACTTGTTAACCGTCCACATGGAAATTTCTTATTGTATTATTCATTGAATTTCGAGGGCGTGACAGGAGTGGCGAAACCCTAGATCTAGGAAGAGAGAAACTCATCCATCTCCTCCCAAAACTTCCTAAACCATGCATGAGGGGTGGACCCAGAATTAGTTTGGTCATCGTAGTCCAAGAATTATACCCTTTCTCATCCTCCATCCAATCGGGGCCTTAACACTTGGGTTTGCTTTGGCTAAACAAAAAACGAAAAAGAACAGGAATAGCAATAGCCCTTTTAAGTGACTTAGTACGTTTTAATTATCTTTGAGAACCACTTTTGTCATTAACTTTGGATTTTAATGCAATTTCTTTGGTATTTACATGAATAGTTTGAGCAAACTTTTGGATCCCTGATTTCAAGCGGAGATTCCCATTTCCTGCATTGGGGTAGGGATGGAGGTTAAAAAAAATCGGTAGAAATTGGGGAGGGGATGAAGATTAATATGGGATTGAGGATGGAAGTAATGGTATCTACCCCAACCTTCCCAATGCCCATCCCGATCCTGACATGTTAACCAGGGGTATAAGCAAGCTGACAATTATCGTTGGTCAACCAAGTAAAAACACGTCATAAAAGAAGTACCATAATAGTAATAATACACAAAATTTAAAAATCGAAATTCCACGAGTGGAGCCATTCTTTCTTGGGAGAAATTATCGTCATTGGTTGGATAACAACCCGGCTCAACTGCTAGAAAGTCTCATAAGGTCCGGGCAGAACAGAACCTGTCAATATGTAATGGGCTGGGCCAGTAAGGAATCCAACTTTGGTAGTATCTGCCGAACCTTTATTAAGTAAGTAATCGAACAGCTTCTTCCTTTCCTATCTTTTTTGCCTTAGGGCCCTTGTCCTGTTAGAGTCATTGACGGGATCCTAAGGCCTATGATCTCTAGCAGCCAGTCTCTCTGCATCTATGAATCTAAGTTATCTATGAATCTAAGGTCTGAGCTCTCCGCTATCTCTCCTCCCAACCGGTGAGTTTCAGACTTCTCGATGTAAAGATCCACCATAGTCTCTTCACCGTTTCTTCAAACAAATAGAGAATCAAAGTTATGTGATTCTAGATTGCTTCGCCGGTTCGCTCGATAAGCCAAAAAGCTCTTGTATGAGCAAGCAAGTCAAGGTCAATCAAAGAAACCAAGAATTACTCAACACCATTTTACACTAAAAGATAAAGCCTATAAACAAGAGCAACGACAATTTGGGTGGTATTAGACTTCTTTTCTTTGTTCCAATAGGGAAGTCCATTCTTTCTTGCTTTGTGCACCATTTGTATTGCAGATGACCTCTCAGAGAGTTCCATGAGGTGCATCGTGTATACGCATACTCCTCCTCTCTTCTTAGTCCCGCGAGAAGCCTCAATGGTATTAATCAAGGTGGGGAGATTCCTCGTGCTATGGAAACAGGCGAGTATTCGGAGCTGAGAATTCAGGTTATTCCTCTGAACTGCCCTATGCTTGTATTCGGGTTTTTCTCATCTTAGCCAACTTGTATAGTGCCATGACTAGAGGGGTTGTAATGAAGGTTGTAAAAAGAGCCATTAGAACCATAACAACAAATGTTCAATCATTTACAACCTGAAAAAATCAACATGTTGGAAATTTGGTGTGAATGAAACGGGGCATTCAGAGGGTCTTACGAGGCAACCGAAGGGACCCCACGAAGTGCAAGATACGCGTGATCAAACATGTTGGTTTATATGCAAGATACTCCCCTCCATGATGAGACTAGATAACATTCAAATCTCTATGGCAGTTTCTTCCAAAATTCAAACACAGCTTTATTACGTGGCAGTTTTGATTCTGCAAAATTCATTGGTAGAATTGAATCTCGTATTCATTGGGGAGGCTCCCCATTAATTTTTGTAATGAAGGCTCCAACTCCTCCTTCTGCTATATATTGGCAGCTCTGTCATTGTTTCATTATCAGAAATTCGTGCAACACAAATACTCAGAAATTCGTCTTTGTGATAGAGAGGTAGACGCTGTTTCAGTTCGCCAAGACAGTCAACAACAGTGTTCTGTTGGCCATGGTTCTAGCTGTTGTATCTTGGGACGAAGACGTCGGTTCAACCTACAACACCCACGGTAGATGACGCATCTTTGTTAAGGAGAGTGTGATCTCACACGACTCCGCAGTTTGTATCTCTATTCCCATATTCTGTCAATTGTTGTTATTATAAATTTCAGTTGTAATCTGTTCGTGTTAAAATATATATTAGACGTAATTGTTCTCTGGAATTTGTAGGACTGTTTTCTACAATATGATTTTACAAATCTAGTGTGAGAAATATATTTTACAAATCCAGTGCGATTATTAAAAAAAAAATTCTTGAAATTATATTTGTAGATTTAGAAATATAGTAAGACCATATATAATCACTGAGAAATTTCTCACTTCAGTTTCTCAAAATACTTGAAATGAGTAATGACACGGCTAACCTTACATCCATTCTTATATCCCATTCAAAATTTATGGTGGGAACCACAACACTATTTGAAAGGTCTCACCATCACATGTGAGAGGTGTTTGTAAAAGTGGATGTACACTTGGATGTTTTATTTATTTATTTTTGCCTTGAAATTTCCGAGTAAGGATAATTTCATAAAATGAAGTTCGCACTCTTTGTAATACTCGAAGAATGCCTTTGATTTTCAGATAATTTTTACAATCGATTAGATAAGATGGGATTAAAGATGAAAATAAAGAAGACAAGTGGGATCTACGAGATAATAATAGATGAGATTATATGAATACTTGTACTATGTTTGGTTAGAGTGAGATAAATTAAGCTACTTGTACTATGTTTGGTTAGAGTGAGATAAATTAAGCTAGGATAAGGTCATAAAGATGACGAGGATGAGGATTATTTTCGACTATTGGATATAGAGGGAAATAACCCGGACAGAGACTAAGTAGTACCACCATTCCTCCAAACGTGGTACTAAATGGACAAATAAATCCGGCTTTAATCCTGTCTCCAATCAATAGGGAACTATAGGAAAAGGGTGAACATGCGGGCCCAACCTTAGTCCCACCTCTCTTATCCCACCCATCAAACATGCCTTATTCTAGTAGAGTTAGGGCCTCGGGGGCAAAAAGCCCCTTTTCCTTGCAAGTAAATAAGTCCGTTTCGTTGCGAATTTGCTGAGGTCCTCTTTTACTTAAGCCCGTTTTCAGAAGGGGCTGTTATCCATCAAGGCCTGTATAATCTATAGCCCACTGGAGATAACAGCCTTCATCTTCTAAATTCCCGCACATGGGCTAGTTATTTTTAAGGTTACCTCTAGGCTGTAGCAATAGCACTATAATTGTATAAAATTTCTAACAGGAAGAGAAAAAGTCACCACATTTGTTATGAATTTAGGGTTAATGTGATGAATGTTTTTGTAAATGTTGTGGATTTCTTATACAAAAGAAAAAGGTAAGGCTACAATACACACCCCTATTTGGGAGTGTGTACCATATGCACCTTCAAAATGTGACGAATTTTGGTATAAAAGTTACGACACACACTAATATGTTACCGATTTTTAGTTAAAATGTTATGAATTTTATTGCTAAAACGTTACGAGAAGCAAATATTATGATTCCTAGTGAAAATATTGTACATCATATTTGCTGAATAGTTACGGGTTTTTAGTATAAAAGTTATGAGATGCACTAAAATATAAATCTTTATGAGGTAACACAACTTGGACCACACTAGGTGCATATGATATACACATTTAAGAGGTGTGTATTGTTGACTTTCTCCAAAAGCTACGACTTCAAAATTAATATTGTGGATTTATGTGCAAATGTTACACATTTCTCTACAAATTTTATGAATTTCTATGTAATTTTAAGGAGTGGATATGTGAGGTGTCCATTCTATAATTTTTAATAAACTTCTAATAGCTTGGGGCACTAGAGATGTATTCGGTAATTATTTTCGGAAATTTGAGATTATTCAAGGTGCAATAAAATTAGGGTGGTGCTAATGTCAAAACTATTTTTGTTTGTGCCAAAACTGTAGTGCATAAAAGGCTTGTACTTTGCACATGGTACATGGTTTTTAAGCACTACAATTTTGGCACAAACAAAAGAGGTTTTCGCACAAATAAAAATTGTTTTGACATTATCATTTTCCTAAAATTAACTCGAACACACGATTATAAATAAAGTACACGCACAGGTTCGTTTGACAAATGGGGAAACCAAATGTAGAGATGCATCTGCTGGGCATAGTGAGAGATAGAGGTGCACATACACCGCACTAGGTCGGATTCGGACCAGGCTTATACTAAATAATAATGATATTCGTGCATTACCAAGCCCATCTCAATTATAATTGGGCTTTATTTAATTTGTCCATGCCCAACCCAAATAAAATTTTAATTTCCTATACTCGTCCAAGACCATTTTTTTTCTAAAGCATAGTATCACAAACATAAATTAATCAATCATAACAATTGCAATTACAATTCACAACCGTAATAATATATTTATAGTTCTAAGTTCTTACATAAATATTACTAAAATAGATGTATAAATTAAAGTGCAATTAAAATATTCAAAAAGATGGAACTCTCCAAAATCCATTAATCTATATCTATAGTATAAAAATAAAATATTACTTAAATCAGGTCGGGCTGGACTTCAGAGGAATTTCCCAAATCCAGCCCATTTAGTAAACGGGCTTAATATCTCAACCCAACCCTGCCTTATGGGCTTGAATACTTATCCCAAGCCCTAAAAAACCCAACTGAGTTGGGTGGGTGAGAATAGGGATGGCAACGGGGCTGGTTAAGGTGGGATTTGATGATCCCGACCCCGACCCTAAGGCCTCGTTTGATTCGGGTACTATGCACCTAAGATAGGATTAAATGTGTCAAATCCCACCTAATCCCTTGTTTGATTCCCAAAAAACAGTTGGGATTACTAATCTCGGTACATAAATTATCTTATATGGTAGGTACTATGTAATCCTATTGGGGGGGATTGTATAGTCCCTGATAAAACACACGGAAGGGTAATTGCAAAAATGCCACTTGGCAGTTCTTCTCTCTCTCTCTCTCTCTCTCTCTCTCTCTTTACACTTCGACCGCCATTAACAACTCCTCTCTCTCTCTCTTCTCTCACCAGCTCTTGGCTCGACAAGGCCCACTCGAACAGATATGTTGATTCAATACTTCTTTTCATTTTTTGTATACTTAATCGCACTATTCTTCTTCAGTCACCCTGAACAACGAACTCCATTTGTCTTCTCTCTCCACAATGCAGTCACCATGAACGACGACGTTGAAGCTTCGAAAGCTATAGATCCGAAGGTAAAATATCCGAACCCTACATGTCATATTTGTAAAATCAATTGTAGATCTGAAGGTTTCGATTATTGGAGACCTAAATGTGAGGAATTTTGGGTTTGCTAGGATTTCTGGTTTGTAATTGCTTGGAATAGTTTCGGTTGGAAATCAATTTTGGGTTTATTTGGGTCAATGTAAATGCTATTTCTGGGTTTCGGATTTCTGGGTTTCGAATTTTTGGTTTGCTAGAATTTTGAGAGATTGAAAGAGTCCTAAAATTAATCCCGAAATTTAGTTTATGGAACCAAACATGGGATTGACCGAAACTCGGGATGTCCCGATGTTAATCCTGCACGAATCAAACAAACGATTGAGTGAGATTCAGTAGTAAATTAGTCTCAGGACAAATTATCCCGGACTATTAATCCTAGGACTATCAATCCCACCTATTTTAGTCCGCGAATCAAACGAGGCCTAAAATTCCCTAACCCGCTCTAAACCCGACCGGGTAATTTATGGATACCCTCGCCCCTATCGGGTATCGGGTATCGGGTTTACCTGCCCCGCCCCTATTTTTTCCACATATTAGTAAAATATATTTTAAACTGATGCAAAACAAGTAACGGCCAAATTCTATTATCAATTGGACCGGTCAAAGCCTAAGAGGCCTAAACAACTTCTAATTGAAAATTGCCAATTTCAGCAATTTATTGACAAGCTCGAAATAGGCCCAAACTTGGTGGGTTGAAGCAAAATCGCGCTACGATCAAGACTCACCATCCTAATCCTAACTGATGGTGGATTTCAGCCAAATTCATTCGTTTAGGTCTTCAATTTAGTCATTTTGCTATTTTAGGTAATAATTAGATTACGAATTACTCTTAGTGTGTAATTCCATTTTGTTGTTTCCAATTGGGAATTTCTTATTTTTCTTTCTAGTTTTCAATTTTGGAAGTTTTTCCAATTTTCGAGATGCTTTAGTTTTTGGTAAGTTTTTGTTAGGTTTTGCTAGTTTTTCCTATAAAAAGATATGTAACCTCTATTATTATTCAGCTTTTAATCAAATATAATTCAGAGTTATTTCTTATTCTTCTTGTGGATTCAAGAATCTCGTGGATTCGAAACCTGTTTTTGTTTGAACTAGCACGCAACTAGTTTTTCGTGAATTCCACTGCGTCATAATCTCCAATTAGTGAGCACAAATGATAAAAATTCACAAAATGACTTTTACAACTTAACCAAAATCTACTATTTAATGTTGTAAAACTAAAATTATAAGAATAAAAATAAAATTTGATGCATATAAGTGAGAAAATATAGTATGATATATACATATACAACAACAACATAACCCATTTAGTCCCCAATAATTGGGGGTATGGGCGGGAGATGGATAAGAGACAAACCTAACCTTTGGCAATAAATGCACAAAGTGGCTACTCCCAGAATACCACTGAAACAGATGGATTTGAGACATACCTAACCTTTGACAATAAATGCACAAAGTGGCTGCTCACAGAATACCACTGAAACAGTGGTCCCCCTATACCGTCACATTTGTTGCGGATTCATGCCCTCGAATCAAAGCCAAAAGGCATCAAAGAAGGTAAACCCAATAATCATTTCGATTTATGTGCACATTAGCATGCTTCTTTCATTCAACATCCAGAGCATTGGTGTTGCACCTTATGATATATACATATAAGAGTATATAAATATAGTTATACATATATATGTATGTCGGAGCGGGTAATATCCGGGGGGGGGTAACCATACCCATGCCCCTACCCTAACCCTGGCGGGTTTTTCAAAATCACCCCATGCCCCTACCCGTTATCCAAAAAAATAGTAAAAAACCCTACCCTATAGGAGCAGGGTAGGGCGGGTTCGGATTGGGGCGGGTTGAATTGACATCCCTGAGTGAGAGATGCTCTCTCTATATCTATTTCCCAATTTTAACATAAAGTGTTGACTCATATAAGGCTTGAAATTTAGGAGTTAATTTGCATGTCTTAGTTTCGAAACTTTCAGTGTGCAATCAACTTTAACAGGACTTTCACCTAGGTGTGTAACTAGTTCAGTTCAGTTCGGTCCGGTCCGGTTCTTGCGTGTTTTGGACTAAATCGGGAAAAATCGGTTCGGAGAAAGTATGAAATTGAAACCAATTTTTTTGAGATCAGTTCGTCTTGGTTCATCCTTGTTCTGTTCGGTCCGATTTTGAGATCAGTTCGGTTCCGTGGGTGGGGAGAGAGAGAGAGAGAGAGAGAGAGAGAGAGAGTAAACTTCCTACAAATGAATCACACACAAACAGAAAACAAATCAATCAAGATATACACACATTATACACAATCTATACATCGATTTTCAGAAAACAAAGCAGAAAACCAAGTGGTAAGTATCTTGATCTAGCAAAGCAACTAAAAAATGATCTATATACATACACGATCCATCAGAAAAACAAATAAAAAATGATCAAATATACACGAATTGAGATATATGCACATATACATACACGAATCAATTTGACTCATGAATGCCACCATGGCCTGTCGATCTCCAACTATCATTGTCATTCGTCACCGTCGTCCAACTCCAACATTAGCTCCGATCTCGATCTCACAGAGAGAAAGGATTCATTTTAGGGTTTTGGGAAGTGTGGCTGCGTTTGCCGTTTATAACAGTATTTATAAGGGTTTGTAAAGTGTGGCTGCATTTTACTGTAAGTGAGTAATAACAGTATATATATATATACAATTGCCTTGGTAAGACCTCAGGACTTGAGTAGCCAAGTTGGTAAGTCCAATGACTCCCGTGGGAATGGGCGGGGTTTGATTTTCCAACCCTCACTTTTTTTGAGGAACGCTGCTACAGACACAACAACCTTACACATCAACTACACAGCAACGACAAAAACGTCGTTTTGATTTATTTTTTTTTAAAAAAAACCTCAAAACTTCAAAATCTGAATACCCCAATCCTCTCTCGTTAGATGCAGACAGAGAGAACAAAGAGGAAGAAGACCGACATCACCAGCACCCAGACGAAGACCACCACCACCACTGGCGACCAACCACAATGGCGACCACACCGATGAAAAAGAAACTTCCTCCACCAACGGCGACAAACCACCACCACCGGGATTATTTCATCTTGTCCATCGTTTCATACAAATTACCCGTCGTCGTTCGTGCTATTTGATCTTGAAATTAGCCCTATTAAACATGTTTTCTTCTCAAATCAAGTGAATTCTTAAGCTATTAAAAAACCACACATTCAGGACAACATTTATCCAAATCTTAAAAACTCAAATTGGAACCCTAGTTTTTCAATTAGGGGTTATCTCTGCGAATTGTAATAAGTTGAGAGAGAGAGAGAGAGAGAGAGAGAGAGAGAGAGAGAGAGAGAAACCGTGATGGCGGGTCTACTTCGAATGACTGCTTGTACGAATCAAAGCATTTCATTTACGGACGTGTCTTCTTGGTGTGATAGGCGGTGGTGGAGGTGCTCGGGTGGTGGTGGCTGGAATTGGACTAATGGCTACCAAGTTCTCCCTTTGTCTCTCTTCTCTGTATGTATGGACTGAGAACTTGGGGGAAGAGGAAAAGAGGAAGAAGATGCAGAAGACTGAAGATGTGTGTTGTTCAATTTTTGGAATTTTTTTTTATAGGCAAAACGATGTTGTTTTGCTCCTTTCTGTGTAGGTCCTGTGTGGGTAGCATTTTTCATTTTTTGAGTAATAATAGTAGTGTATATTATTATTATTATTATTATTATTATTATTATTATTAAGCAGTTCGGTTCTTCAAATTCAAAAATCGGGAACCGATCTGAACCGGTAAAAGGAAATTAAAAACAGAAAAAAAAATTCGGTTTAGTCCGGTTCGGTTCTCTAGTTTCTTTGTTCTACCCTACTTTTACCCAAGTGTAATTGAACTCCTAATAATCGGTGATGAAATTGATTTTCCAAATAAATAATTAAGATGCACATAAACTACATCGAATATCCTGAGGTATAAAAAAATCGATATCACAACCAATGTTTTAAAACCCAAACCAGAGAGCAAATCGGAAAAGGAACTAGGTGGGTAGGTTGCTGGTTCAACCGCGGTCGAACTAGAATCGATAATAAAAATATATTAGAAAAATATAATTTACTAAAATGAGAATTTTTTTTAAAAAAAAGAAAAGAAAAAGTAACTGTACAAAATGTATGAGAAACCTAAAGGAGTTTTGCTGCACATTTGTTACTAGTGTGCTTTTCTCCAATCGCACATTTGTTCCTAGTGTGCATTTCCATAAAAGGCTGAGAAGCCTTCCACACATGTTTTACTAGTAAACGAAGGGTGTGAACTGGCATGGGCCTATTGCGAAGAATAATGATAGAGACACATACTTTGTGTCACACCCCCACTCATACGGGATGTGGGACCCACACGGGGTCCACACCCTATGTGTGTGGGAGTGTGGTTGAGTGTGACACAAAGTAAAGCCTCTTTTTGACATGATGCGGGTACGCCTATGGCAGTGAAGTGCATTAATGCAGTTCAAATTTTCCGGTCTGGGTTGACCATCCCAGGTCTAGTTTCTATGGGTTGACAGTTTGACCGTCAACTTTGTAAACGGCTTTCAATTTTAGATCGATTCTATAAACAGAGCGGTTATTAGGTTGAACCGAACCAAACTAAGGTCCGGTTGAGGGCCAATCAGTCGAACCAACTGATCCGGTCCGGTTTTTATAACACTGATCCCAACATGAAGCAAAGGTAGTGCCATAGACCCACCCACGGACATGCTTGTCACCAAAGCTTGGGTGGTGTATGTGGTGTAGCTTAATTTCAAAACATCTAAAGATTTCAGGATCACATTGGATCACGTGATAACCCTGTTCGTTCTCCTTTACGCATGAAATAAACGTGCGATTCTTTCCGCAATCAAAACCTCTTCTCTACTTTTCATTCTCATGCCTAAACGCAAAGAAGAAGCTGCTTGGAAACATAGGAATCTCTGTAGCTTGACAATCAAACTATTTACATGGGAGTTCACCATTGCCTTTATTCTGGTCTCAATACGGGTGATTTGCTGTTTAGGACTGCTCATGAGGCTTAGATTTGTATTGTTTTGTTCTCTCATGCTCTTGGTTGATCTCTTGTTAATAATTTGGGTCGCTTCGGGTCCAAGTGGCATATGATTGTCACGTGTTTGGGAGCTAGCTTAATTGGAATGCTCTCACGTGTTGTAATGCCTTCTCCTTGATTTCTTTTAATCATTGTAGTTAATCTTTTACTATGATTAATAAAAATTTCTTCACTGTTAAAAAAAAAGGAATAAAATCAACCCCTATCCTCCCTCTGGGCCCAATCATTTATTATTATTATTATTAAGTGATGTTTTAATCAACTAAATGAAGGGCATGAGGGAGACTTCCAATCACACATCAAATTCTAAAACAAAAGAATCATGTCTGGCTAAAAATTGATAAACGACACCATTCATGGTACATCTAAACATGGCTAAACTACATCTTACGAAATTTCAAGGCTTCCTTCCTAGTGTCTTTGAAAATAACAAGTACGTGACCCAATCATTTATTTAGGCAGAGGTCTTTGGCATGTTTGTTGGTCTTTCATTACCTTTATAATGGGTCCCTACCTTTATAATGGGTCCCTATGCCCTTTATTGGCCGGCTAAATTCCATAAAATCATGTCTTTATGTACATGCAAAATGTTGATTTAGTAGTTTCCCTCAGTCAAAGGGTAACAAGACAAGTAACTTCGTTATCTTTGGTATCATGTCCTGTTTTCAAGCAAATATGCTTCTACTACATTGCTTTATCTTTGGTGGTTTTGGACATCCTACATTATATATCTCATGGATGAATCTGCTCATGCTGCTACCACTATGCTAGGAGTAAATTCATCATTGGTGTTTTTATCTGTTAGGAGTGGTGATGTATCTTTGTATTGACATGGTTTATTTGGTTGATACCTTTTCAACTGTTTCTGTCTTTGGGTTCAAGGGGCACATGATTGTCGTATGTTTGGTCATCAACATAGTTGGGATGCTTTCATGCGTTGTGATGCCTTTTCCTAACTATGAGATTATTCTCTTATTGAGAGATATTTATTTACATACATAAATATTTGTGTGTAAAAAATATTTTTTAAAACCCATCCTAATTATCCTAGCCTAACTACCCTATCATTATCCTTGTATCACTTATCATTCCACTCTCCCACTTCTCCCTAAATTCCTCCTTCATTATCACTAATATTTTTAACTAATTGAAACTCCTAATTTCCTCCACAACATCTATCACTAATCCTCTTATTTATACTTGACAGCTCTCATTTTCTTCTTTACTCTCTCTCTCTCTCTCTCTCTCTCTCTCTCTCTCTCTCTCTCTCTCTCTCTCTCTCTCAAATTCCTAGGTAATATTTTTTTTTCCTTTCCTTCTTTGGTTCTTTCACTCATTTTTCTCTCATACAAATTCACTCCTTTAAATTATATCTCCTACACCATTGATAAGTTTCTCTCTTCTCACGTAGAGTATATTTTTATTTTACTCATGGGGATATTTAATTATCATTTTTACAGATTTTTCTCTGGAGTCGTGATCCTTCGATCTTACCGTTTCGTTAGCACGTGCTAAATTTGTTGGAGGAAAGTTAGGGATTCCTAAACTTAACCATTACTTTAGTTTACTATTTTATAGTTAGTGTGTATGTGGGAGAAGTGTAGAAAATTTGTACACCAAAACTAGATTGGTTATCGAATGGGTAGTGAAAGTTTGGCGTTGAAAATTTGGGTTTTCATGTACTGCATTCTGTTTGTCAATTTCAGCCCTTTTTTTAGTTGATTCAGGAAAAAATTAAAACTAAAAAGTTGTAGATCTTGAAAAGTTAAGCAATTTTTACAAGAACTCGTCTCGATCCGAGTTATGTATAATTGTATATGATTTTTCAAAGTTTCTACTATAGTGAAACACGAGACAGATTACAAATTATTTTAAAATCCAATTTTGACCTCTTTAATGAAGGATTTAGAACCCTAGTAAAACACGGAATTTGTTTGTCGTAGCGTAAAGTTTAATGTTTCTGTAAAATCTTGTGATTTATGGAGTTAGTTTGCTATTTTTAGTAAATTGATAATATTTCTCATTTTACATGTTATGTTAAATATTTCTTTTTGTGATTATTTTATTTTTGTCGTTAAGTTGGACTTATGTGATTAATGACTCACGTGATGCGTGAACTCAATTGTTAAGTGTGTATTGATTGAAATATTTAAAAGTATAAGAATGAATGAATTTAATCGCGATATTTGGGGATGGGACGTGTTCAGTATGGGTTTTGAGTCATGCGCAACTTATACTTTTAGGTAGTTTTGCTATGTGATCAGGCGCCAGTACATTGTGGGTGGGAATCAATCCCGCATAAAAATTGGTGGTGATCGGAATGGGTCTTGAGCCGTTCGCGGCGTACCCGAGGTAGCTTAGTTGTATGATCGGGCACTTGGCTATACTGTGGATGGAATTCAGTGACGAAAAGTATATGTTCAAAATTGGAACGAGATTAATAAAATTTACTGAATCCTTTGTGTTGAGGAATGATGTGAAAATTTGAATATTTCATACGAAATAAAATATCAGTTGTGTGTGTAATTGTTGCATGAGTAGCTTTAGTAAAAGGGTGGCTTAGGGCACCATACCGAGTGTAATTTACCACTCACGATCTAGTTTTTGTGGCCCTAACATCCCAATGCCAAGTACAGAAGGAAAGGAAGAGCCGCTTGCTAATTTCGAGGTGATAGAGCAGCACGAAAGATACGAAGTGGTGGAGCCTACTAGTAGTTTCTTTGTTTAGATGGCTCTGTCTTTTGTTTAAATTAAGCATTTAGTATAGTTTAAATGTTTTAGACAATGATCAGGGTAGTTAGCTTAGTTGGTCATGTAGCCCCTTCTATAGAGGTGAGGTTCTAGGTTCGACTTCTATGGAGAGGAGTCAACTTTTTGTGGTTTACTAACATCTAACTGTACTGATGTATATCGAATGACAAAAAAAATGTGTTAGACAATTATTTTCCTTTCAATTATAATAAGTTAGCTAACTTTTAGCTTTCTGTTAAAAAACTTTATTAAGTTTTTCTTTGGAATTTTAATGAAGTTGGCTTTTCTATTTAAATAAATTATAAAATTAATTTCTTAACATATCCAATTTTCAGGGTGTTACAGGATGCATGGCTTGTTTGTTTCCTTTTACCTTTTGATTGTCAAAGAGTACCATTTTTTTCCCAAATAATGGTACAATTCTCATATAGTCTTAACTGATGAGTCTCACATATATGTGATTATGAGACAATTAAGAACCCGATATTGTTGAGGGTTTTTATTTTTTTTAAGGAATTTATGTCTATCCTAATTCTACCTCAATCAATCACAATGGTTATCTAATTACACTCTATAGCATTTGATGGCAACCTAACAGTACTGTACTATACTACATAACCATTAAGATATTATTTGTCTTTGCAAAGTAACAAAAAAGTTTCTATCTCATGATAAATGCTAGATTCTTATTATTGTTTACATAATCTTTTCTTTAATCAAATTTGTTTTCTCTAACTAAATTTGTTTCTCTTAATACTTTTGGTTTCCCTTTGTTTCATCATTCAACACTTTGTTGGATGCTTCTTTCTTCCCTTTTGGATTTAAAACTTAACCTCATGTACCAATATCATGTACTAAGTGTTTTTTTCCTTTTGTTTCACTCGATATACCATTATCAAATTTTTTTAAAAAAATCAAATTTGGAAATTCGGGAATCTAGAGAAACTCAAGCCTCATGTTAGTAGTGCCAAACTCGGCTACATAAAATCTATGGAGTCAACATCTTTATTCTGGAGAGGCCAAACTTCATAAATATTCCCTCCGACCCCAAATAATAGACGAGTACTCCCTTCGTCCCAAATTAATAGTCCATGACACTATTCTAACATGATGAAAAAATATTTAATTATCTCCTCACGTTAAGATTGCAAATACCCATTGATTAAATTACTGATAATTTTGTTGAACCAACATCTTAGAAAATACCTCGAGACTTTCGATTTAACTTATTCAATATGTCGGATACAAATATCCCCCTAAAGGGTTTATCATCAATCCCTAGCTAACTAGAGCATGGATTCCATTAACAATTAATATCTATCATACATGTACTATTGTGACTTAACTCACCAAGACTATTGTGCCTAAAGAGGTTCTCACTATGTAACGAATCAAAGTCAAAACATTAAATATACAACAAATCTATCAACTATCTTAGTGTAAAGAGTATAAGTATTCAATCATAAGGTTAGTATTAAGACAATTACCTTAAAACGGTCCTATAAAATCACACAAAGTTTACTAGCACAATGAGTTGGAACTTGAACCACTCCCTATAGTCAAGACAGGCCTACTAAAATATTATGCTACAATTTTACTAATGGTGTGTCAAATTCCATCTAATACTATGAACCAAGACTTATATTCCATAAAAACCAATGATTCAATCTTCCGTGTGTAAGCCTTACTTTACACGTTGGATCATCTACTATATGTAGAATAACCAACACACATGCACAACATACAATAATATCATGCAAACATTGTGTCACGCCTTCAAAATTATTTACATAAATAGATAATGTCGTTTCCAAATATAAGTCAACATGTTCCATAGTCAAAGTTCAAAGTTTCTTCTCAGTCAAAGTCATACATAGATTCTAGTAAAAAGGGGTACCCGTACCCCCAAAATGCTTAAGTAAAAGAGTATGTAAAAATTATTGCATCCTCGTATATCAAAAGCTGTACCAAAAGAAGTTACAAAATCATCTTCTTATAAAATGAGGTTTTATGGAATGCAAAACAATTTCTTCCTTACATGTTGTTTAAAGTTATGTACACACACTTCATGCTCATCACAGATTACCAGAAAATGATAGGGTGAGGTACACTAGCTCAATAGGAAAATCTTATCTACTACTACTAAATGCAATTAGAATGAAATGAGCATAAGAAGAAGACATGATACAAGCAGGTGATCAATCAAGAAACCGACTCAAGATTGAAAAGAATTTAAATGTTCAAGTGCTCTTAAAACTCCTATTCACCAATGGAAAACCTCTTTTCATTTATCGGTGTTTCCTTACAACGGGTTGTGTCAAAAACCTTCTCGCCATATACATCATTTTGAAAATGGTTTGCAAATAACCATATACTAGAACATCCTTCATAAAACGCTATGATTCTAAGCACAACTTGTTTGATTCACAATACTTTCATCCTTAATGATATTCTCGACTACACATCAACAACACACCGAATGGTGGTCCCGTTGTAGACACCCCGATTTTGACCCGAGAAACTTATCAAGCAATCCCGATGATGAAATAGACCAACCATCCATACCTTGAGGCTAAGAATGAGGCTTGAACTCATCTAACCACCCTAAACCATTCTAAACCCTTCTAGAACAACCTTAAACCAACCAAAATACCCTTCAAACCATCCAAAATGCACTTCAAAATAAACCCAATCCTACACCATCTTCTAGCACATTCAAAACCCTCTTTATTGATATATAATATGCCTCAATCCATTTTGAAATGAGGGAGATGTGCCCGTTTTACCAAAACAACTTGTTTTTTCAACCTTCTGAGGGTAAAATGGTCACACACTTGGATGTAAAAATTATCTTGGATTCAAATCAATTGGGTTAGAAACTAGACCCCATAAGCTTTCCAATGCTTCAAACCACGCATAAAACGAAGTTCAATAGCACCCGAGGCAACTCCGCAAAGTTTGGCCTGCAGACCCTTTAAGCGCTCCAACCCCCAGTTTGATCGCTCAAGCTCTATCCTTTTTGTTTTTGACAGAGCATCTAATCATGAGATTCTTCTGACATGGGAGCATCTAACCGCTGTATTACTACTCGCTTGTATACAGTAGCCCCCAGGGAAGGCCTAAATCTTCTTGGTAGGCCCTCCATTTGAAAGTCAATTCATTTCCCCCCATTTCTCTCTATATAAACCACCCTCCACCCATTGTTTAAAGACCTTTGGCTGATTATCTTTCTCTCACACACCTCTACAGCCCTCTCCACTCTCTCTCATCACTTCAATCACGTTTTAGCCTTTCTCTCCTCCATAGCCACCACCCTCCATCATCTTCAACCTCCAAAACACCCAAAAATCTTCTTTTTAAGGCCTACAACACATGGGTCTTTGAGAAACCAACTATAAAATCCCCCCTCTCTCACTCTAATAAGTCATTTGTAGCCCACATTTTCCATCAATTTCATCCAAATCAGCCCCAACCAACAAAACCCACTTCATTCAAACCAAAATCACTATTCTAGATCCAAATACACCCCCATCCACTCAATGAATCATCCAATTAGCCCTACACTCATACTCCTCTATCCAAAATACTTCATCTATAGCCCATAAACACAGCCATTACCCATCTATTCATCAAACCACAAGTTCAAGCCTTGATCATAGCCGAAAAGGTAGAAAATCATGTGAAAAATCACATTTTAGTCATACTGAGGGAGTCCAGTGAGTTCATGGAGGTTCTACATACCTTATATGGGCTCACAAAGTCTTAGATACCAAGAAAAATTGATTTCAAAAATCTGATTTCGAAATGGCTCGAGCGCTCAAACCATGTGCAGTGAGCGCTCAAACCATGTTCAATCTTGCATTTGATGCTTACCTCTTTGATCTTTATATTCTGTTTTATGCTTACTAAAGTGTGTGTGTTGATGTTTGGTTAAGCCAACCTAATATCGAAGTGTGTGTGTGTGTGTGTGTTGATGTTTGGCTAAGCCAACCTAATCTCTTCTCCCTCTGATTCTAATCATGCTTATGCATGACCCAATACTCATCTCTCACTCATGCAAGTATTTTATATTTATTTTGTCAATGTTTCTGGTTCATCAAGTACATTTACATTATTGTGTACTATTTGAGGCTGTTAATGATTCAAACAAGGGCAAGGAAGCACCAGAATGCACAAACCATGAAGATGGTTTGAGCGCTCAAACTATTTTCTAGCACATCGCATATTTTCATCATTCAAGCTTATTGATCATACTTTGTGTGTTCTGGAATGCCTCTCAATGTTGTATTTTCACTCATTCTGTATTTGTTACCTTGTTTGGTTCATTGATATGCCTCAAATCCGCGTATGCATGATCATCCCATTCTAATAAACCATCAAAGTTCCATTTTTCAAGTTAACAACAGTGTTTAAATCATGTTTTCATCAAGTGGAGATCATCAGAAGCACGTTTGGGTTGAGGAGGGGTTGAGCGCTCAAACCCTCTCTTTGAGCGCTTGAACGCCTAACAGAGAATTAGATTGGTTTAGTCCTGTGATGGTTTTTAGTGTCACATTTGATCACCCTATTAGCATTCTGTATAATCTAATGTGGTTTCATGCTATCTGATATTTAGTTTACTAATACTTGCATATCATCATCACTCATGTAGATCACAATGCACATGCATACACCATAAATCATTGATATGTTTATCATCGCTATATGGTTCCCATCCCTCATCCCCCGTACTTGTCCAAAGTTGAATTATAAACATTTTCCATGATCCCACAAAATTCAAGTAGAGACCGGTCTTCGAATCGAACAAGGGGAGTTCCGTAAAACCCTTTCCCTCTCGTAACTGAGCTCCCGAACCTAAGATAGTATGGTGATGACAGGCCAGTAACCCTTATCCTTTGAATGAGGCACAAGTCAATTGAGTTTGGTTCATCGGGGACAATCCGCTAAAACCCGGGTGGCAACTCCGAATCAATTCACAGGATCCCTCCGGAGGTGCATCCACACCCGTTATTAATATAAACCATTCCTGGCAACACACCTAATGGTGGTCCCGTCATTAATATAAACCATTTGAACAACACCCCAATGGTGGTCCCGTAATTAATATAAATCAACATTTGCATAACGTGAGTTAATCTTTCTAAATATTCATATATTATCAATTCTCAAGCCCTAACAAGGATTTGTCACACACCCACTCTTACAGTATCATGTCATGTCCTTACTCAACAATGACATTTCAACATATTCCTTTAAGGCTTAAATATGTAGTCCGCATGCATTTCCTAATGAATCATCCATCTAAGAATCCCTAGGAGTTCTGTGTATCCCTCTCAAGACATCACTATACGTCAATCAACCAAATAGGAAACCACTAAGTCTCTCACCCATTTCCCCAAAACATACTATACAAATTCTTAGAATGCAATATCACGTATCCCTATGGTGTTTATCAAAACACAATTCATTAAACTTAAAGGCATGGTTCCGCCTCGTCATCATGTGTCAAATATACTTAGGTGATCAAAAGTGTCCTCATCTAGTTCATCAAATCATGTTCGTTGACTTACACTAAACCACATTACATTTTCAACAAGTGTTTGTCACCCCAAAGATAGTTGTGTCAATGTACTACCTCACAATGCTCTCATATCTTGTTGATAATAAATGATAAGTGAGTTCCGTATTTCAAATCGAGAGCCAAACAAGCTTTAAACAGTGTTAAGAGATAACTCAATGGTACAGTCAAATAATCCAATTAGAGGCCATGCTAATGTGGACATAAATCAAAATGATTCTTGGGTCTACCCTCTGATGCCTTTTGGCTTTGATTTGAGGGCATGAATCCGCAGCAAACGTCACGGTATAGGGGCCCCACTATTTTAGTGGTATTCTGTGAGCAACCACTTTTTGCATTTATTGGCAAAGGTTAGGTCTATCTCCAATCCATCTATTTCAGTGGTATTCTGGGAGCAGCCACTTTGTGCATTTATTGCCAAAGGTTAGGTCTATCTCCTATCCATCCCCCGCCCATATCCCCAATTATAGGGGACTAAATGGGTTATGTTATTGTTGTTGTAGAGGCCAAGGAATTATTTATTTTGAGTTTTAAGCCTTTCAATATCAATACCAGGAAATCTGGATATCAATACCTAGCTCTCAAAAAGATTTCAGAAAAATGGGACAAAAACTTTGGGTATCAATACCTAGCTTTTCCGATAGATTTTTGAAAAAGGGACAGAATCTTTGGTTATTAATACCACAAGAAAATGGGGTATCAATACCCAGCTTTTCCGATAAATTTTTCAAAATGGGACAAAACCTCTGGGTATCAATACCAGGAAACTAAGGTATCAATGCCCAGCTTTTCCAATAGGTTTTTCAAAAAGGACAAACTTTCTAGGTATCAATACCAGGGATCTAGGTATCAATACCAGGGATCTAGGTATCATACTCAGCCCTTCTAGCAAAGTTTCAAATTTTTCCCAAAGGATGGAATTTCAACCCAAAACTCAATTATGAGGTTCAAACTCAGATTTTCCTGGTACTAATCAACAAATTTTCATAGAGGGAAGTAGGAACATCAATCAATTGAAGGGTTTAACACCCAATTTCATAGACAAAATAGAAATTGATATCAAAACTTTAGTAGATTTTTCAAGAAGAATATGGCAAAGCACAAGATACATGCTACAATCAAACCAAAAACACTTACAAATAGTGGAGAGAAGTCCCTACCTCAAAGGATATCAAATGAAAAGGCAAAACCCTAACTTTTCCTAGCAATCCCAACCGAAATGAAAGCTTCCAAAGTGAAACCAAAGCAACCTAAGCTCCCTAACGCGTGTAGATGACGGTTTTGTGTATACATCTTGGTGGAATTGAAGTTTGGGGGAGTAATTTGGAGGAGAGAATGAAAAAAATGGAGAGAGGGAGGGGGGGGAGGAGCGGCTTGGAGAAGGGGGGGGAAATGTGGTTTCTCTCTCTTCCCTTGTATACACAAATTGAAATAATTACACCTCACATCCCCATAACTTGTGTGTTATAAAAAGGCCCAAATCCAATCTATTTTGTACAACTCATAATCTAAACTTTATTTTCGAAAAAACATTTAAAATTACGGGTCCTTACACATTGCCCATAAAAGATTCTCATCAAAAAGGGTATTAATCCATTACATAAAAGTATGGCTTTTAGTATAAATTTTAACAAACACTACTTCTTACCTTTATAACTAGTGGTAGTTATTGTAATACCCCAAGTTTGGGGGTAGAGGATTTTTAGTCTCACATTGGTTGGGAACTAAAACTCCATGTGATATATTAACACCTACATTGGGCTACATGGTATCTTCTTAGGTATACTTTTTCAAGCCAAGTGTTTGGGCCAAAAAGGGGGTCCATGGTCCGTCGAGTCGGGTCGTTACAGTCATGTTATGCTTAGGACTGGTGATGGTTCTATTAGGCATAACTTTATGTATCAACCTCGGTCGATTTGCCCTCAGCCTGATATAAGGGATTGTTTCCCATTTGCTAGAATGGGAAATCCTATAAAAGTTGAGTTTTAGGTAAGTTGATAAAATCACTTGCTAGAAATAATTGATTTTGATTATGTTCTTATGACAAAATTGATTTCTTTAAAACAATGTTAAAATGTCTTTTTTGAATTTCTTAAATAATTGACCATTGTAAAATATTTTAACTATCTCAGGAAAGAGAAATGCTACTAGACCACTTGTTTTTAGAATAGAAAAATAAAACAATGTTTTCACAGAAAATCAACTCTTGAACTTGACCCACGTGTAAATGCCTTACAAATCAACTCTTGAACTTGACACATTCATAGTGCACTTACAGATTAGAATCATGTGGTCCATCACATTTCCAATTTCCAAAATGAATTAAATTTGTGGGGTTTGAAAGGTTCGTATTCTGGTCCCATTAGTAAATGCCTTGGCCATCTAGTTCTTCATTTTCTCTGCCATTGTTGACTTCTCGAAATTCTGGAGTTAAGGCACTAGAACGTTGCAAATCTTGTTATACAACTCAACGGACAGATTACACATTGAAGGAGTTATCAATTTTGCAGCCTAAGAAAATTTGTAGTTGCTCAAGAAGATATGCACCTCAATGGACAAATATGAAACAATCATATTTTTGTCTATATATTCAGAAGAGCTTCTGAGAATAGATACACCAAGCACAAGCAAGCAATTTCAGAGTGTTAGAAATACAGAGCAATTACAGCTCATTTTCATATATATTTTGAGAGCTTGGAGACCAAATTTGTGCATCTACTCTTTGAGAGAGATTTATTTTTCCACACCATAAATTCTTATCAATGTTCTATTGAGAGTTAGAAAAATTCTCAGTTAGCTACTATATAACTGAGTTTTGTTCTGTGAGTGATTTAGAGTCTCGGAAATAAACTCTAGCAGTTCAGCTAACTCATTGGGAAAGTTAGCGTTACAGTTGTAAGGTTTACTTGGCACCAAAAGCTAGTTGTTGGATTAGCAAAACAACGACTCCTTAGACCAGTGGACAAAGCTCAAACCGAACCACTATATATCTTTGTGTGATATCTCTCTCCCTTAACTTTTTTATTTTTGTTGTGCATATTATTTATTTATTTGCTTTGGTATTTATTTTTCTCTTTTAATTAGTAATTTTTTATTTGGGCATTATTGTTAGCAACCCTATGGGTAACATCACTTTTTTTTCCCATTAGATAAAAGCCAATTTTCATAAAATCTCCACCCAATGCATCATTTACCATCCCATTTTCTAAAATCAAATATTTAACAAATGGTTTCTTGATTTTAGCATATGGGAAATAAGAAACAACTAGAATCCCGAGTACTTGTTGTGCAAGGTTTGCAACCCACATTGCAGCGCATAAAAATGGCACCATTTTGGCTATAAGCCTAGTGCTTCTTCCAATTAGGGTCTTGTGGGGCCCACTTTCGGATCTCACACAATTGTTAAATAATTTTAAAATTCTAGAGACGAATTGGTTTAATCTCGTTCTAATAGACGGGTTCTTGAATTCACAAGAAAAAATATAGGCAACCTTGCACACAAGGAAAATAGAGAGAACTCTAGAATATTATTTATAGTTGATTGAATTGTTTTGAAAGGTTACATCTCTATTTATAGGACTCAAACTGATTAAAGCAGAAGTGAATCCTAATTCAACTAGGACTCAAACTTAATTCGACTAGGACTCAAACTAATTAAAGAAGAAACAAATCCTAATTCGACTAGGACTCAAACTAACTAAAGAAGAAGCAAATCCTAATTCAACTAAGACTCAAATCAAATAAAGAAAATTACCAAACATGGAAAAGTTAAGTTTGACTAAGAAATGGAAACTAAAATTCTAGAAAAAATAATGCTGCAAAAAACCTAAGTTTATTCGAACTTGTCTTGCTCTGCATCAGTCTCCCCTTCTTTTGAAGAACTCGCCCTCAAGTTAACTTCAGGAATAGCTACATGAGGAACGGTATGAAACTTGAACAAGTCCTGCACATTGAAGGTCTTGGAAATAGCTAGGTCGCTAGGAAGGTCCACCACATAAGCGTTGTTATTAATTTTCAGAAAAACATGAAAAGGACCAATCGTCTTTTGCTTAAGCTTGTTCTAAGTACCCGTTGGAAACCTCTTCTTTCGCAAATGGACCATCACCAAATCACCCACTTCAAAAGTTTTCACACGCCAATGATTGTCCGCAGTAGTCTTGTATTTTGTAGCAGACTCCTCCAATTTCTATTTGACCTCAACATGGATATTCACCACTGATAGGCACGCAGTATCATAGGTATAAATGCCTAAATAGGGTAGTTTTAACACGTTGTTATCTAATTTATTCCCTATTTTTCACTTGATGCGTTGGCTTTGGTATGTTTTTGTGTTTTTGTTAATTTTCAGGAAAATAAGGTTGTTTTAGTGTCAAGATTGGATTGCAGAGACTTGAAGGCGTGATAGACCCCGAGGGGCATGGAAGGCTGTTGGGACTAAGTATTGAAGTGGAATTCACAAGGAAGTGATCAAAATCACCGTGAGCGCTACCAAGAAAGCAACAGAGTGCTCAAGAGTGGCACAACAGGGCTAAAAAATAGAATAGAAGCTTGGCGAGCGCTACACCAAAATCGGTGTAGCGCTACCGAGCACACAAGGGTCAATGGTCAACTTTGAGGTCAACCAATCAAGGTAGCCATAAAGGGGTCGGGAGTGCTACACCAAAATAAGTGTAGGGCTACTGAGGGCTAAGAAGCATAGGAAACGGTGGCGTTTGGTCTTCATGCAACGTGATTTTATTTTCTTTTACGATCTTAATTGTAATTAGTGGGGATTCCATATAAAACCCCGTTATAACTTCGAAATTAGGGCAACACATTCATAACCTACGTTTTTTTTAAACTTTTGGCTGCTGTGTTTGAGTTTTTATTTGCAGATTCAAGTTTTAATCTAAGTTCTTCAGGTTTTCCAGCTTTAAATTCTTGTTCTTCCTTGGTGTTCGAATCCGTTCTCTTTTCCGCAAACCTGTGGTATCATATTTTATTTTTATTTCAATTACTAAAATCATGCTTAGTTATAAATATATGTTTGCTACATCCGTTGAAAGCATGAGTGAGTCATTTCGTAGAGTGCGGCCGCAGGGCGAAGGCGTCTCGTGGCTAGTTTAATTAATATTTTTACCTCGAAGTTCAATTAATTTAATTTTTAAGCAATTTTAGAAGACGAAAACTCTTCTAACAAACAAAACCCAGGCATAGCCAGAATTCGAATGCGCACGGAAATTGGTGACAGGTGGTGCACATTTGTTAGGGATCCTTATTCCTATTCTAAAATCAATAAATTGAATAATTGTGGCCCGAGTAAACATTGGTTAGGCTAGTTGCGGATGCTGGGTTCCCACGGATGTACTCTCCTTTTCAAATCCATATTTAGTTAATTTAGTTTGGTAATCGAGTTAGTAAATCAACCTCATTAAACAAGGGGTGGCTACCTAATAGCTAAGATAAACTGTGAACCCGTCATCTTTGAGTACTACACACGTTCATTCGTCTCTGTGGTTGGACTCTGGTACTTCCGGATATTATGCTACATCGGTTAAGAGTCCTACCCTTGGGACACATCTTTATTTTAAATCACTTGGTCGGTTAAACAACCACATTTTTGGCCATATGTTCAGTAATGGCACTCATATGTGGAAGCTTGGGAAGCGAAACTAGGTCTAAAGTATGCAGTGGGAGACGAACATAAACAATGTCAAATGGGGATTTCTAGTGGAACGGTTTGGAACATTGTTGTAAGCAATGTAGAGACCCGTAGATTTTAATTAATTTAGTTATTATTTAAATAATAATAATAATAATAATAATAATAATAATAATAATAATAATAATAATAATAATAATTTAAAAAAAAAGAGTTGAGGAATTGTGAAGAATTGAAATTAGATTAAAATGGGCCAATTTAATGGTAGTTTATGCTTGGGGGTGTTTTTAAAATGCATTTGAAACTTAGGGGGGTGTAGTGCATCAAAGGGGGTGTATATCCCAGTATATGGCTGATTTTTTTTACATAACACACACCTTTCTCTTCCTCTACACAACGTTTCTCTCTCCCTCTCTACTCCTTCTTCCATCTTCTTCATCTTCTCTACAAATTTCACCCAAAAACCTCTAATTCCTTCAAAATCTTCACCAATACTAGCTTCCTACGCATGTTTGGAAGCCCGAGTTTGGTTCATCTCACACCGGAAGGAGGAGATTCAGTTGGAGTATTGGAGAGAAAGCAAGGGTTTTGCTCATCTTTTATTCACAAGCTTCTAAACCTTGAGGTAGGGAGATTTCTACCATTTCTAAGTGTTTTGAAGTGTGTGATGTGTAGATTATACTCATCTTTGTTCAATCCCTCTTATCTTCTTGAAAAATCTATTTTTTAGCTCCATGGATTTCATTAGATGTTGATTAATGCTTGTTGTTGTTGTTTGACGTAAACTAGTTGTTCCAATACCCTCTTGTAGCTTGTGGTGTTGATTTTTTATCATAAATATGTTTGGTTTGGAGCCCATTGCAATCCCCTTGTTGCTGTAAAAAATCTTCTCGTGAGGTCTCTGGATCGATCCACTTTTGGGTAGGATCGATCCAAACCTTCCGATGGAGATAACGGATCATAGTGGATCGATCCACTCATCACTTGGATCGATCCACAACCTTCTGTTTTGCTCCAAACCAAAGTGGATCAATCCACTCTCTCATTCACTTCACCAAAACTTGTTTTCGTCGATTTCGGTCGCTTGTTCACGTTATTACTTGGCGTAATCATCTCTTATACCTCACAACTCATTGAATAACTCGTCCCTAGCCTATCCTAGTATAATTGGTGGCTCGGTTTGATTTTTGTACGACACCTACATGGTCACACACTTGATATATGTGAATTGAAGATTTTTGACGAAATGCGTGAATTTGGGTGATGATCCAAGGTATGAGTGATATGATGACACTTGTGCGAAACCAATGAACGTGAATTGAAATGAGAACTTGAAACTCTTGATACGGGGCCGAAAGGTAGCCCGGAATGATACTCGGGCCGTTCTATGGGCGTGTCGCGAGGAATTATGCCTTTGCCAAGGGGAAGATTATATGGGGTCGAAAGATAGCCCTAAATGATACTTGGGTCGTCCTATGGACGTGTCGCGAGGAATTTCTAAAGATCTAATTTAAATAAAATGGTTGACGCGACACAACGGACGAATTAGACACTTATGAGAGAGGACGCATATCAGGTATACTTCGGGTACACTTGGGTGATAACAAGGGATTTATAAACTTATATGTGCCTCGTTGGACTCTTGTAAAATCTTGGTTATCTTGTTTAGCTTTCATCCTCATGTCTCATCTCGCATCTACGTTTCATTGTGTTTAGTTTTGGTAGACATTTCTCTACTGGGCTAGTGAGCTCAACCTATCATTTTTCAGGTACCCAGCACGGAGCATGGTTTGTGTGTGCATGAAGTGATTGTATGGATCTTTTGAAAGCTTAAAGAGGAGTTACCTCATCATCTTGAGTTTATAATTTTGAAGAGATGATTTTGTAACTTATTCGTATTAAATCTTTTGACTTTGATTTGTAATAACTTTAAGACTTGTGTATTTTGGTTTGGGGAATGGGTAGCCATAGACTATTGTACCCCTTTTTATGCTGACTCTGATTATTTGACAACTTGGAATTTGACATAGCCCGTGGACTTGTTGACCGTCCACGTGGAATTTCTTATTGTTATATTCATTGAATTTTGAGGGCGTGACAAGCAAACTCCGCTTGAGAAATCACAAAATCCCACTGTTTTAGACTATTTTGGCACAAGCTCCACAAAATATTCCCCAATGTGCGATTCACCTCTTCGGTGTGACCATCGGTTTGGGGGTGAGCAATAGTGCTATACTACAAAGATGTGTCAAGCCACTTCCATAAAGACCGCTAAAAGTGACTAAGAAACTTGCTATCATGGTCAAAAACAATAGTCTTTGGAATCCCATGAAGGCGAACTATCTCTCGAAAGAATAATTGAGCAATATGGCTAGCATTCGATGTCGTCTTGCAAGCAATGAAATGGGCCATCTTCGAAAATCTATCAACAACAAATATGGAATCTGAACCATGTTGCGTCCTTGGAAACCCTAACATGAAATCCACGGGCAAATTCTCCCAAGGTGCATCAGGAATAGGAAGGGGCGTATATAAACCTGTATTCTATGTTTGACCCTTAGCAGTCTAACAAGCATAACATCGCCTTACATACTTCTCCACGTCACGCTTTAACTGCAGCCAATAATAACAAGCCTCCACCAATGCGATACTTTTATCTCGACCCAAGTGCCCACCTAAGCCTCCACCATGAGTCTCTCAAATAATATGCTCCCGCAACAAACCTCGAGGAATACATAATCGATCCTTAAAGAGCAGAAACCCTTCAAGCAATTGAAAGTCACCAGAAGCCAGAAAACTTGACTTGCACTTTGCCCACGCATCTGTAAAATCTTCATTATCCACATAAAGATTTTAAGATAGTCAAAATTGGAAACTTCATTCCTTAAGATAACAAGCAAAGAGGCCTACCGACTTAGTGCATCAACGACTTTATTATTTTGACTAGACTTATGTTTCAGAGAGAAAGTGAACCTCTAAATATAAGCGATCCATCTAGCATGCATCCTGTTTGGCTTGACTGCTCCTTGAAGATACTTGAAAGCCTAGCGATTGTTGTTTAACACAAACTCCCTCTACATCAGATATGGATCCCAATGAAATAAACTTTGTACAACTACATAAAGCTTTTGCTCATACGTTGTCCACTTCTATCGAGCGTCGTTGAGCTTCTCGTTGAAGAAAGCTATTGGTCTACCCTCTTGAGAAAGAACAACACTGATTCCCATGCCTAAAGCATAACAATCTACCTCCAATAGCTTATTAAAATTTGGCATCGCCAAAACTGGTGTTGTGTTCAACCTCTCTTTGCGAACTGCAAAGTTACTTTCTGCAGTGTCAGTCTACACAAGCTACTTTTGTTTCCAACAATCCGTAAGTGGAGTATCAATGGTGCTAAAGTGCTGCACAAAATGCCTATAAAAGGTAGCTAGCCCATGAAAGCTGCGTACATCAGTAATGGACTTTGGGGTTGGCCACTCCCAAATTACCTTTACCTTTGACTCATCAACCTTGATCCTTTAAAAGTTTACAACATAGCCCAAAAACACCAAGCTATTCGTAAAGAAAATTGCACTTTTTTAAGTTGACATAGAGATTGTTATCACGCAAGACATTAAAAACTTCCCACAAATGCAGCATGTGCTCCTCCTTCGTACAACTAAAAATCAGGATATCATCAAAATAAACAACAACAAACTTTCCATAAGGTTGGAATACCTAATTCATTAATCGCATGAAGGTACTTGGCGCGTTGGATAGCTCGAATGGCATGACAAGCCACTCATACAACCCTTCTCTCATCTTGAAAGCAGTTTTTCACTCATCATCTGAACGAATACAAATTTAATGGTACCCACTTTTTAAATCTAAATTGGAAAATATCATCGCACCACCCAATTTGTCAAGCATATCATCCAGTCAAGGTATCGGAAATCTGTACTTCACTATGATCTTCTTTATGGCTCTGCTATCAATACACATCTGCCAACTCCCATCTTTCTTTGAAGTTAGTAAAGGTGGCACTGCACATGGACTCATACTCTCTCTGATCAAGAACTTTTAGAGCAACTAATTAACTTGATCCTGCAAGATCTAAAAACTCTTTCAAACTTATTCTGTAATGTGGCAAATTTGGTAAACTCGCCCCAAGAACTAGGTCAATCTCGCACTGGATATTCCTCATGGGAGGTAATTATGCAAGTAACTCTTCCGGCATAAGACCTTGAAATTCTGCAAGTAACGGCTTATCCCGTTCTGGTATGACTACCTCTGATTTCTCCTCCCCCTTAACGATTAGAGCATAAATTAGTTTCGTCTCTCTGGCTTTCTTCGTAATATCTAGCACAATAAGAAAAGAATCTGCCTTAGTTGGAAGGGCTGTTGCTTGACCCTTATTAGAGCCAAGACAATCTTTATCTTATCCTGGTAAAAAGTATAAGTATTGTCTTTTCCCCTATGCATTGTGTTTAAGTCAAACTACCACAGCCTTCCCAACAACATGTGACATGCATCCATATCTACCATGTCACACAACACTTCATCCTTATAATTTTTGCCAATGGAAAAAGGAACGACACATTATTTTGTTACTTTAGTTTCACCAACGTCTTTGATCCAGCCAATACTGTGCGGGGATGGATGTCACTTTGTTGGAAGCTGAAACTTCTGAACAATTGCTTTTGACACAATATTATCACTACATCCACCATCTATAATCAAATCACAAACCATTTGCTTAACTATGCAACGTGTCTTGAAGATTGCTTGACCGACCGGGTGTATAAGAATTAAACTAAAGACGCGTCCCAAGTGTAGGACTCTCAATCAGTGTAGCACAATATCCGGCAGTACCGGAGTCAAACCAGAAAGACGACAAATGGTGTTTGACTCAAAAGTGTAGAATAATAGTTTAACCTAGCTCTTAGGTAGCCACCCCTTGATTGATGAGACTAATTAACTAGATTACTGAAGTAATTTACTGAATATGGATTAAAAATGAGAGTATAGTTGAAGGGACCCAGCGTCCGTGACTAGCCTAACCGATGTTTACTTAGGCCACAATTACTCTTTTTACTGATTTTAGAATAAGAAAAAGGATCCATAACAAATGCGCACCACCTGTCACCAGATTCTGTGCGCATTCGAATTCCAGCGATGCCTGAGTTTTGTTTGTTAGAAGAGTTTTTGTTTCCTAAAATTGCTCAAAAGTCAAGTTAATTCCGTCCCGAGGTAGAACATCAATTAGTCTAGCAGTAAAGCGCCTTCGCCCGCAGCCGCACCATATATGACTACTCGCTCATGATTCTAACAATCGCAAAATTATATTAAACCTAGATCTAGACATGCTCTAAAAATGGAGATAGGAACAGAAAACAATACCGCAGATTGCAAGAAAAAAGCGAACTTGATTATCAACACTAAACGCCAATCCAAAAGTTTGAAGCAAATTCGATTGCTATATGTTGAATGCTGAAAAACTGTAGCCGAAACTTAGAACAATAAAACTTAAGTTAAAAGTCTGGAGCCCTAATTTCGAGTGCTAAAAGGGTTTTTATATGACAAAACCATATTCCTAATTAGAAATGACAAAAGTCTAAAAATCTCCACGCGAAGACCTAAACGATGCCATTCAATGACCAAGATAAATACCTCGGTAGCGCTACTAGTATCATAGTGTAGCACTACCGCTTTCTTAACTCCGCTAGTCCGTACATCTTTAAGCGTTGACCGTTCACCACCTAAACTCTCGGTAGCACTACACCACTTTTGGTGTAGCACTCCCAGGCCCTCTATTCACTTTCTGAGCCATGTTATGCCACTTCTAAGCGCTCCATCAAATTGGGGTAGCGCTCCCGATGAGCTCCGACCACTTTCGCACAAAATCAACTTCAACACTTAGTCTCCTCAGCCTTCCCACTCGATCCTCGTGCATGCCTCTCCAACAACTTCCATTAGCGCCCAAAACACCTCAAATTCCTGCAAATTAAACATAAACACCAAATCTAACCACATGCACACATTAAATGGAAAATGGGGATTAAATGTACGACAAACGCGCTATCTCTACCCTACTTGGGCGCTCAAATGCATGGATTTCATGCGCCAATCAAAGATGTATGCGTATACATCAGACGCCGCACTACCATCGATAGGTCTTCGTTCTCACGAGTCCACTCCTCTTCATCCTCCTCTATGAATTCCCCATCTTCTTGGTGGACTTCTCCATCTTCACGTTTTGCTAAATTTACTTTTCTTTTTGGATAGTTGTTAGAATGATGACCAACCTCTCTACAACGGTAACACTTGTCGCCTCTATAAGGAGCATAAGGGTTAGTCGTGCCTTTTGATCCACTTGCCTCGTTAGCATCTTGCTTGGTATTTTGTTGATTCTTCCATGAGTCTCTATTTTGACTTGGGGGGCTTGATTCTGAACTACTTTGACTCCCTTTCATTTATTTGACTCTAACTGGTTCTGTGATGGAGAAGGGGTAAGCGTTCTATTTGTAGGCTGATTTCAGAATCCCCCTTATGGTTCAACTGCATCTCAGCCCTTGTCGCCAACTGAATAGCATCCAGCAATGTGTGAACCAGTTGCATGTTCACAACATCTTGAATACCATATCGCAGCCCCCTACAATCCCCTTTACCAAACTGCCCATACATTTCAAGTAAATCATTACAGAAATGGAGTTGCTGGAATTCTGAAACATAATCATCAACAGTTCTATTACCTTGCAAACAACTTTGATACTACTGGAACAAAATCTTATCATAATTTGGAGGAAGAAAATGAGTCCTCATCAACTGCTTCATCCAATGCCAAGAACGAATTTTTGATTTGCCCTGGCATGTGCGAGCCATTTGAAACTAATCCCACCATGCAAAAGCGCCACCTTTTAGCTTGAATGCAACCAGTTTAACCTTTTTGACCTCCTCGATATCCATATAATCGAAGAAGCACTCAACTTCATGTATCCAATCCAGAAAATCTTTGATGTGTAATTGACCATTAAAAGAAGGGAGGTCCATTTTCATACAGTGGTTGTTATTATTCTGGATAGGTTCTCTGGGCCCTTGATAAATTGCAAGACCATCCAGCTCATCATCTATTGAATCTGAACCATTAATTGGATTAATATAAGCATGCCTAAGCTGTAGGCGTCCAGGATGGTTGCCCACCCTTGGTTCGCGTGCTTGTTGATCACGAGCCTGTTGATCTCGTGCTTGTTGATCATGAACTTATTGATCTCATACTTGTTGATCATGAGGTGGATCGTGAGGATCAGGACCTGTTGGTAGCCAAGTGTTGATTATGTTGATTGTAATAGTCAATGCTTTCAACATAGTGTGTATCTTAGCCAGTTGTTCTTATTGCCCATCGATCGCATCCCATATCGCATCAATCTCACGATCTCTGGAGGGTTGTACTCCGTCTTTAGCCATTGAAACAAGGGAGGACCTTGCTCTGACACCACTTTGATGTCGTGTTGTAGTGAAAGAAGACTAGATATCATTCTAGTAGATGAATTGGTTAGATCTCGTTCTAACATACGAGTTCTTGAATCCACAAGAAAAAGATAAGCAACCTTGCACACAAGTAAAATAGAGAAAACTCTAGAAATATTATTGATAGTTGATTGAATTGTTTTGAAAGGTTACATCCCTATTTATAGGACTCAAATTGATTGAAGAATAAGCAAATCCTAATTCAACTAGGACTCAAACTAACTAAAGAAGAAGCAAATCCTGATTCGACTAGGACCCAAACTAGCTAACGAAGAAGCAAATTCTAATTTAACTAGGAATCAAATCAATTAAAGAAAATTTAGGATTGACTAAGAAATGGAAACTAAAATTCTAGAAAAAATAATGCTGCAAAAAACCTAATTTAATTCGAACTTGTCTTGCTCTGCATCAAGTGGTCCTAAAGAAAATCAAACCTATCAGATATGTTTGCGTAATTGATCTAACTAGTTTGATTTCCATTCAGAATTCAGGGCCCTATAATTCGAAAGATTCTTAAAAAAAAGTTCAACAATTTTGTTCTTGGTAACCCATTAATTAGAATTGTAGGGCTCGTTGAGAAGAGCATTTCACTAAAAAATTATCTTGATCGTATTTCAATGGAAAACTTTCTTTCCTAGGGTGGTTTGTGCTTGGGCGGTGGACTATGTACAAGAATTTCAGGCTACAAATCATACGGTTGAAAAAGCAGTAGGTAGGGTGTGCACATTCCTGGTGATTTATAGCAACGGCCTCAGGGTGCTTTTCTCGAAATTAATTAATGTGGGTGCAAAAAGGAATCTAGAGAAGAGCATATGGAATAATAATAAGGATTAGGAATGCAGATTTTGATGTTGCAGCAAATGGGAGTCTTTCGTGGTGTGCTAGTCATGTGATTAATCACAGAGGCTTTAGTGGTTCATAGCAGCGTACAATAGGGTTAACAATTAGGACTAAGTTACGAGATTGTGGAAGGGAATTCACAAGATATCATCAATATGATCAACAGGACATGCTTTAGTAGTGTTAGCCAACTGTAAATACCCTGTTCTAGCAAGACATCAAAAAGGAAGTCACTACACAAGATGGCCAATTACGTTTGTTTAGATAGCACCAAGGTGCACGTTGCAACACACCTTATGAATTCAATGAGAGTTGTCATTTGATTTTGGGAAATCAAGAAACCAGACAAAGATTCTAGATTAGGGAAACAAGGGTATGGTGAGGGGAAGGTGTTAGGCACCCCTCCCTATCGAGCCGCAAAAGCTAACTTGTACTTGTTTGACATAAAGTTGTTGTAGACACCCCAATTTTGACAACTTGTGCATCCCCCAATGATGAGAAGAATGCGCAAAATGTACCTTAGAACGGATACTTGAGTTGGATGGATCAAAAGAGCAAAAAACCTAAACCCACCTGAACCGTACAGCCCAAAACCCATAACCGTACGGCTTGAAAATCCATTTGCACCATGCGGTGTTGCCATGTGCTTCGTGTGGCACACCTTTGATGCTGTATGGCGTTCCTTGTCCCATCAACAAGATTCCCGCGATTGCTCAGCAGCTCAGAAATGAATGATGATATTCGGCAATGATGCTAACGTCTTTACCTATGAATCTTGCTTACCTCCTCCTATAAAAACTAACCCCTTCCAATGGTTTTGAGAGCAGAATCAGACCATATCGAAAGAGAAACATGTATTCCTTCCGTACGAATTAGTTGAAAAATCCTAGTGATACCATTACCCTTTCTAAAAGCTCGTTGCTATACTCATATTCATTCACAAATCATGTCCCCCTCCTTCACATAAACCCAGAAGCCCAGTAGCTATTTCCCGAAACCAATCAATCCCGATTTAATTTGTTCGATTTTGCTTCAAGGTACAACATCTGTGTTCAAGTCATAGCAATCTTCTGAGAGGAGCCTCCATTGGGCTTGAGGAGGGCTCCATAGCTCTTTCTTGAGTCCAAACGGAGATATTTCAATAAAGTTCAAGCCTCTCGGGTAGGTGTCGCATGACATTATCGATTGTCACGGGATTTCGTTCCCTAAAACAAGGTATATTCATTCAATAAAACCATTTTCCAAACTTGTTTTCATCAACAAACAATATGGTTTTTGCACAAAAATAGAGCTTGCTTTCATTCGGGTTAAATCCAGATTTTTTGAAAATCATTACTTATAGACGCACCGTATGGCATCCCTTTTGTACCGTGCGGTGTAATTTTGGACACCGTACGGTGTCACTGAAAAAACATTTCAAATGCTCTGTTTTTTGAAATCCGACGCTTTGTTTTTTGGGAAAAACCAGTGGAAAAATTGCAATTAACCCCTTATACTTTCAATTGTTGCACTTATATCCCCTATTGGTCAATTCTCTCTCTCTCTCTCTCTCTCTCTCTCTCTCTCTCTCTCTCTCTCACACACACACACACACACACACACATGTATATGTATAGGGAAATCTTCTAGTCCAAACCCTCCAGAGAATAAGAAAAAATGATTTTTTTTGTTTTGTAAATTATTTTTGGAAAATCCGAACTGTGCAATGTGTTCAGAAGGTGTTTTCAAGGGTCAATGCAGGAAATCTTCAAAAAAATAATAGCAGGAAGGGCTTGATCCAAGCAGTTTTTCACAAAAATTGTATTTTTACAGTTTTGCAAAAATTGCTTGGATCAAGCCCTTCTCGGTATTTTTTTTTTGAAGATTTTCTGCATTGACCCCTGAAAACACCTTTTGAACACATTGGACGGATCGGATCATCAAAAAAATGCTCGGATCACAGAGGTTCAGAAGTCCGGACTAGAAATGGAATGTAGAGACCCGTAGATTTTAATTATTTTAGTTATTATTTTAAAAAAAAAAAAAAGAGTTGGGGAATTTGATGGTAGTATATGCTTGGGGGCGTTTTTAAAATGCATTTGAAACTTAGGGGGGTATAAGTGCATCAAAGTGGATGTATATACAAGTTATATGGCTGATTTTTTTTCATAACAGAACACCTTTCTCTCTCTCTAAAAACCACCGGTGTCTCTCCCTCTTGCTCCTCTCCAAAATTCTTCCACTTCCACCTCAAATCCCTAACTCCTTCAAGATACTTGTTCACACAAATCTCCTACGCGTGTTTGGAAGCCTGGGTTTGGTTCATTTCATTTCGGAAGGAGGAGATTCAGTTCGAGTATTGGAGAGAAGGCAAGGGTTTTGCTTACCCTTTGTTCACAAACTTCTAAACCTTGAGGTAGGGAAATTTCTACATTACTAAGTGTTTTGAAGTGTGTGATGTGTAGATTATACTTATCTTTGATCATTCCCTCTTATGTTATTTAAAAACCCATTTTCTAGTTCCATGGATTTGATTGGAGGTTGATGAATGCTTGTTGTTGTTGTCCTACGTAAACTAGTTGTTGCAATACCTTCTTGTAGCTTGTGGTGTTGATTTTTTATCACAAAAATGTTTGGTTTGGAGACCATTGCAATCCCCTTGTTTTGCTGTCAAAATTCTTCTCGTAATGGTCTTTTGATCGATCCACTTTTGGGTTGGATTGATCCAAAACCTTCTGATGGCATTTCAGATCGTAGTGGATCGATCCACTCTCAAAGTGGATCGATCCACTCATCACTTGGATCGATCCACAACCTTTTATCTTGCTCCGAACCAAAGTGGATCGATCCACTCCCCCCTTCACTTCACCAAAACTTGTTTTTGTCGATTTCAGTCGCTTGTTCGTGTAATTACTTGGCGTAATCATCTCTTATACCTCAAAACTCGTTGAATAACTCGTCCCTTGCCTATCATAGTATAATTGGTGGCTCAGTTTGATTTTTGTACGACACCTACATGGTCATACACTTGATATATGTGAATTGAAGATTTTGACAAAATGCGTGAACTTGGGTGACGATCCGAGGTATGAGTGATATGATGACATTTGTGCAAAACCAATGAACTTGAATTGAAATGAGAACTTGAAACTCTTAATACGGGGCTGAAAAGTTAGCCCGAATGATACTCGGGCCGTTCTATGGGCGTGTCACAAGGAACTATGCCTAGGCCAAGAGGAAGATTATACGGGGTCGAAAGATAGCCCGGAATGATACTTAGGCCGTACTATGGACGTGTCGCGAAGAATTTCTAAAGACCTAATTTAAATAAAATGGTTGACGCGACACATCAGACGAATTAGACACTTATGAGAGAAGACGCATATCGGGTATACTTTGGGTACACTTGGGTGATAACAAGGGATTTATAAACTTATATGTGCCTCGTTGGACTCTTGTAAAATCTTGGTTATCTTATTTAGTTTTCATCCTCATGTCTCATCTCGCATCTACATTTCATTGTGTTTAGTTTTGGTAGACGTTCCTCTAATGGGCTTGAAGCTCAACCTATCATTTTTCAGGTACCTAGTACAGAGCATGACTTGGATGTGCATGAAGTGAATGCATACATCCTTTTGAAAGCTTAAAGAGGAGTTACCTCATCATCTTGAGTTTATAATTTTGAAGAGATGATTTTGTAACTTATTCATATTAAATCTTTTGACTTGGATCTGTAATAACTTTAAGACTTGTGTATTTTGGTTTCGGAAATGGGTAACCATAAACTATTGTACCTTTTAATGTTGACTTTGACTATCAGACAACTTGGAATTTGACGTGGCCCGTGGACTTGTTGACCGTCCACGTGGAATTTCTTATTGTATTATTCATTGAATTACGAGGGCGTGACATGGAACCTACATATATATATATATATATATATATATATATTATTTGATTTGTCGTCATTATTTGTTTCCTTCAAGCTTGTTATTTCATGATATACACTATTATGTGTTATAAAGTTTTCAATAAAATCTTTTTAGAAAAATCCCACAAAGATTTAGTAGAGACTGGAAAATTCCAGACACGCAGTGTGCATTTTTTGAACAAAACCTTCCCTGCGGGTAACCTAGCCCCCAAACCCAAACCTCTATTTTTCGCAAATCACACCCTTTTTCAGCGACACAAGTGTCATTATTTTTCTGAACGGTTTTTTCGGTACGTAACATTTTCCAAAAATTAAACCCCGGGTGGTGACTCTAAATTTTTTCTTTTCCAAGATCACCCTTCTTCACAAACACCACCAAACATAAACAAGGAATTGAAATAAACAAGAGGCCCTTAGCCTTTGTAACTTACTCCCTCAAAGGTTGTTTTGCTTGTATTGATTACTTTGTTGGTTGAATTTACGAAATCCTAAAACCTAAGCTTGGATTTTGGGGGTTCTACATTCGGGCGTTTTCACTCTCTGGGAGGTTAAGGCTTTTGAAGGTAGGATATGTAAGAGTATTTCTGCAGAGCATTGGAGAGTGGGGGTGAAAGATTGTGTGTCAATTTTGAGATGCAAAGGCTCTTATTTATGGAGTTAGCAAATGAGATGTCCCAATTCGATTGAAACTCAAATTGGGAGACGTTTTGTATGCACAAAACTCTATCCATTAGAGTCTTGTGCTTGTTCAAAAAGCAAAGAGAGGTAATCCGATCGACGGGGAAGAGATTGAGTCCTGATCGGGCTCGGGTTGTAAAGCTTTTGGAAGCAACTGATTTGCTGATTGGTTAATGCATTTGGCCAAAGGGTATTTGGTTTGTGATAGGAGACTGGTTTTCTTGGGCAAACAAAACAATGTACCAGTTGCTTAATGAATATACAGGTTGATATTTAGGCTGCCTTTTTTAGGGGTTTTGGTTTGGCTACAAATCTTCACAAAGATTCTAGGATTCACCTGAATTCACCCAGAGTACTCAAGCGTCATTTTCATCATTGGAGTCCCACGCGCAGCAGTGCTTAAAATATCTACAGAGCCAAATTTAGCTTGTCTACACCAAGAAGTGAAGAAAATTATCTTTGATGTTAAGGTATTGTGTAGAGGTTTTCAATCTTGTGTATTTTTCTTTTCTCGTAGAACTACCAATACCATAGCTCATACTTTGGCTATAATCTTTGGATTGAGTCACCCCTGTTTGGCTTCTTCACCCCTTGTCTTGGAATGAAGTTTCCTCTTGATGTAATGGTTTTTCGATTAATGATATCACCTGTTCTCGTTTCGGGGGAAAAAAAAAGTGATTAAGAAAAAGGGTTACGGAAAAATGTGTGCCAACAAAAGAAATTTCACCAAAATTTCAGTCTTTCCTTTTGTCTTTATTATACATTTCAATAGAGTCAGGGTCAATCAGCTTTTGATCTTTGCATTAAATGTGATGGTAATAATTTTGAATGAAAATCCACTCATGTGATAACTTCATATTTTCATGTGACGTAAGATTTGTTACATTATGGCCTTATTTCATGATTCAAGCAATTTATCTTGTGGATCTTAAATTGCTTATTGTTTATTTGAAAACCCAAATTAATCGGATCACAACATTTATCTTAATGAAGTATATTCGTTGCACGAGTAATGTGCATACAAATTGCGATCATCTATTTCCATTCCTACCATTTATCTCCTTTGATATCATCTTTATTTTCGGCAGGAGCAATAAGCACATTCCGGTCCCAAAAATAAAATGCTCAAATCATCAAAAGGAACATAATGAATTCTATTTTACACAACATGGGGACCATGAGGGTACATCTTAAGGAACATCCTTGCTCAAATGTTTTACCCTTGATTTTAATTTAATTGCAGGTATAAACTCAACCAACTGGAATTAGGTTGGGGGTTGGGGTATCGGTATCAGGTACTCAAGTGGACTTTTTTTGTACTTTTTTTTTTTTTAATACAAGAGACCTATTCCAAACTTCTTGTCTGCCGATTAAGCGGATGATATTATACTTCAATTCTTTGGACAACTGGATCTTACAAGTTTTCTAACCATAGGGTCCAGATCCACTCCAGTCTTAAGGAAGGACGAGATCGTTTAGTTTCTCAATTTTTGGCTCATCCCGGGACCAAATGTTTGATCGGAGCAATTCATTTTGTAAAACTCATTTGAGTGTTTTAAGTTTACAAAAATTGGTAATGATAATAACCGTTTGAAATACTAATATCTTAAAAAATGAATTTGATCCACTATCCCTTATGGAATTTTTTAAATATAAATTAGATCGGAAAATGTATTGATTAGTATCTAATCAACAAAAGTTTCTGCATGCTTGAAGCACTAGAAGAGTTCTACAAAATGAACAGCTCCGATCATCAATTTGAGCCCGGAATGGTCCGAAAATTGAGAAATTGAACGACCCAGTCCCTCCTTAAAACTGGAGAGGATCTAGACCCTAGTTATAAACCTAATGGAATTATTAGCGAAAATGACAACTTCAAATAGTCAATTTAACGGCTTAATTATGAAAAACGAAATCATTGATTACAGGATACTTAATTCATTGAATAATTCACAAATTGATAGGTAAGCCACCTAGAAAATTATACCAGAGGTGGATTGGTGGTCCTAAATTCGTCTGATAACTGAGATAATTAGAAGATCAATTGAGATGCTAATACAGCTAATTAAGTGATTCACTCTGCGTAAACTCTTTTTGGGATTGGTTGCATGTGAGTGCCTCATCACCGTATCTAAAACGAGACTTAATTAATTGTGTAGTCATCAATTTTATTTTTACAGATAATGTGTAATTAAGAATGACAACATGGCAGGAATGGACTGATTTTAATTCTTTTTTTCTTTGACAGTACCCCAGATTTTTTTGGCTCCAAAACCACCAATCCCTTGAAAACAGAATAGGAGTGCTACAGGCACATAAAACTTACCAAGAAAATGAGAAAATACCCAGAATTAAAAAATGAGTGCTTAGATTTAGTCCAAGTCAATCTGAGCCAATCATTTTCGAATTCTAGATACTTTCTAGGTGAGTTTTTTTTGCATTTAACATTTTCCAAAACTAAATGTGTAACAGAAATGACACGCGGGATGAGACCGATTTTACTTCATTTTTCTTAGTACAAGCAAAAAGCCTTATCTAATCTAACATTGGAGTTGTAACTCATCTTAACTCAGTGTAACTCGGGTGACTCGATGTGACTCAACGATGGATAACTCAGGTTAATTCAGTTCATTGGGTTTGATTTGTTGGTTTTGTCTCTCTCTTTTTTTTTTTTTTTGGTAAATTTTATAGTTTTCTTTTTGTTTGGCCCTTGGTTTGTTTCGGGCGGGTCTTCTTTGATGATTTCACCAGCATTTTCTCTGTTTTCAGTCAGGGTTGAACGCATGATTTTCTATCAGTGGGGTCAAGAATTTACAAAGGTTATACATATTTCATACCTTGGGGCAAGATCTAGTGAATCGATCTTGGGGCAAAATTACCAAAGCAACCAGAAATATATAGGAAATTTTAATCCGTTGGAGTCAATTGACCCCCCTTGCCTCTTCTTGGGTCTGCCCCTGTTTTGAGTTGGGTTTTCCCAGTGTAAATCTCTACTACAACCAAGACTGGCCCAATGCCTTCCAAAATGGTTCGCCTGCTTCGACAGAATGAGTCCCTAATTCGGTTCTAATTTAAAAATTATGCCGTACTTTAAGTGAAGTTTTGGTAGTTGTAACCCATTCCTGTAATTAAATTTTACAGACTATGGCAACGACCTACCTGGCAATTACTTCTTCCGCACGTAGTTTGTAGGAATGCTTGTCACCTTTTTCTCTGTAAATTTTTTTAGCCTTTTGACTTTGAGTACCTACCAACCCTAACGAAACAAAAAAATCTCCCTTCACCTAATTCCTAAATACTGTACTTTAATCGAAACAACTAATTCCGTATCCTTATTATATTTAGACTTCATTCCAATTGGTCCCTCCTGATCTCTAATTTTTCAAGAGGAAAAAAAAAAAGGTTTGCTTCCTTGGCACCCACTCCAGTGAGGGCCTTCCATGGAATATATAAATTACATCATCCATGGTAATTCTCTATGAAAAGACAGGGAAGTTTTCGGATAAAAAATAAAAATACTCTCATTTACTTATTAAATTTTTCACATTAAATTAAAACACTGATCAATATCTTTAATTTATTGTGAAGAAACTCGAAAAATCATGGGCGAAGTATTTTTCTTTATACTATCAAAAAATTGCATGACTATAATTTTGGAACAAACCTTGTTCACTTTGGTTTTCAAGAACCATTTCATCTCTGGGCACAGTGCTCAATAAGTTTTCTCTTCAACTAACCGTCTCATTTCTCTATATCTCTCCACTCATTATCCAAAAAAGATCTTTCAAAAACTCAGTAGTTTATTTATTTGAGAAGAATAACTTGTTTTGAAAGCCGTAAAAAATCAAAAAGTCTAGAGCAAGACCAAAATCAGAGAGTACATAAGTACACACCTCCTCTGAAGTTGCCCTGCTATATTTAGTTCCTTCCAATTCAAGCCAGCTTATCCCTTCATTTCTTCTCCCCTTATACTTTTGTTCTTTCATTGGTAATCGGCTTTTAATATTATTACCAAGTCTTCTTTACACCCATTCTCCCAAATTCATACTAAACAACCCTCTGATAGTTTTATGTCGTTACAATTTTGATTTCTCAGAGACAGAGACAGAGAGAGAGAGAGAGAGAGAGAGAGAGACAGAGACAGAGAGAGAGAGACAGAGACAGAGACAGAAACAGACAGAGAGAGAGAGAGATTCATGGCAGAAACAGAGAAGAATGAAAGGGGTTGGGGGTTCATCGCTGCAGTTTTAAACCGGGCCTTCGGGCCGCGGAAAAAACCCTTGCAACAACGTCCAAAAACCAGCAACAGAACCTCTGTCAGTCTTCCAAGCACACAAATCATTAGGAGAGAGCACTGTGATACCGTTAATTCGCTTAACCCTCCAACGAAAATAGACCGAAAACCAATTACTCCAAATCCCATCGCACCCACAGTCTATTCATCAATGCCTTCAAATTGCATTCAACAGAATCAAAGTGCAAGGCCCTCAGACGCCGCGAGGAGTTCAACCTCATTATCCAACAATTCAGGCCTAGGAAAGGCTGCAAAAAATCCAGACACTTCGAATTCGAGAGTACAAAAAAGGGTGCCATCTTACACCTTCAGCGAGTTTAATCTCGTCACCGGTGAACTCAGGAAATCCGATGCTAGCGCTACCCTTTTCCGGACTTCTTCGGGCAACAAAATGGTGCAAGGGCGGTTGGGTAATTTGAAACCAGCTATCAGGAGAAATCCACCATCGACTAAAATGGTGAACAATTTAGACCCTGAAGTGGTGAAGTGTATGGGTAATGAGAAGTACAAGCAGGGGAGATTTAAGGAGGCATTGGCGCTGTATGATCGAGCGATTTCTCTTGATTCGAATAAGGCGTCGTATCACAGCAACAAAAGCGCGGCTTTGACAGGTTTAGGGCGGTTGATTGAAGCTGCGGTCGAGTGCATTGAGGCTGTTCGGATTGAACCTTCTTATCTCAGAGCTCATTTTCGACTCGCGACACTTTATCTCAGGTATCTATGCATTCTATTCTGACATAGAAACGGAGAATGCGAATTTGATGTCTTTTTTTCAAGTCAATCTGTCAACTTTTTTGCTTCCTAATTACTCAAACTGCTGTAGTTGCAAACAAGCAACTCCATACCCAATTCACATCCATCGCTACCAAAAGATTAACGGGTAAATCGCAGTAATTTCAAAATTAATCAGTTACTCCAGTGGCGAAAAAATAATAATAATAATTCCCGCTTCCTTATACTCTCTTCCAATTTTGAAGCCGGTTCACACTTTTATTTTATAATTTTGTTCATAATTTAATCAAAGTCATCAAAGGAGCTAGTTGCAGTCAAACTGATCAAAGTGAAATTGAAAATGTTTTCTCTCGTCATTTGCACACGCATAGCGTGTCTCGAAAGCTACTCTACTCTAGTTAATTAGTACGTGTATTAGTCACACTATGGACTTTGGGGCTGTTGTGCCTTTGCTCTCAAAATGGGCCCGCCTTGATTATTAGTGTCATTCAAATTGTTCATTTTGTTAGTCTTTGTTTTGTTGTGTTTATCTATAATTAAGGATGTAAACGAGTTGAATTGAGCCGAGCTTTAGAAAGATCAAGTTTGTTCATTAAATTTTTAAACGAACTCGAGCCGAACTCGAATTCAATGAAAATTTGACGAACCAAACTCGAGCCGAACTTGCCTAGGTTTGAGTCGAAATCGAACTTGTTCACGAGCCTTAACGAGGAAAAAATATTAGATATTTATGCTCTAATATAAGTCTAGAACTTCAAAAGAAAAAAACCTATTTTGTACACAAAAAAGTTCATACATGTATAAAATTACTATAAAAACATATTAGTAAAATTTAAGTTCATAATAATTTTATTGGTTTATACAAATACAAGTTATAAAATTTTCATTATGTATATGTAAAAATTTATACATATCCAAGGTTATATAGGAAATTCTTATAAGATATACATATATTCTAAGTTCAAGAGCCTAATCAAGCCGAATATTGTCAAGTTCAAATTCGGCTCGTTTATTAAACGAGCCTAAAATTGAGATTCAAGTTTAGTTCGTTTAGTATCCAAATCAAACTTGCATGAGTCTTTACCAAGTCGAGTCTCGAATAGTTCACAGACGGCTCAATTCATTTACGGCTCTATCTATAATGACACACATTTTTTTTTCTTTTTTTTTTTCTCTTACAAAAGTTTAGTTCTCTACAAATGGGGTGTAATCTCCGATAAGAAAAAAAATAAAAATTTCATGCATAGTTTTAAAAAAATTTGCAACTAAGATAAAGAACTTAGTCATATATATGTTCAATTCAATTTTGTGTCTAAAAAAAAGACGGGTTGGATCAGCGCAATAATAACGAGCGTACCAGCTTGCTTTGCCCTATCTGCATTAATTTAATTACTGTTTTAGGTTACCAAATTCGCTAAAAAGTAGTACTCCCTCCTTCCTTTTTTTTAAGTGTGTAACTTCGTAATTCCAACTTATGAAATAGATGTCATTATTATATATTTTAAATAAACTTTTCTCTCAATTTTCTAAAACAATCATCCGCTTTTCCTCATTAACTTTTCTAAAATTAATTGTACAAACTAACCCATTAACTTTTGAAAATGGTCACTTATTAAGAGACAACTCAAATGAAATATTAAAATATTACATGCCAGTACAGATAAAAACAACATGTAACGGCCGATACGGTGCGAAGGTCACATATTTGGTCAGTGGATCTCTATATACTTTTGTTTGGAAAAAAATTTGTTCACACTCACCAAAAGAAGGTGAATAAAACCCTCACCCTGATTGGTTGAAATGATGTGGGATCCACCGAATTAATACACTTTTTGGTAAGCATGATATCACTTTGTGATGAGATCCACACCATTTCAACCAATCAAGATGAGGGTCAAATTTTTTTCCCTTCTGTTTTAATCAAGTCTCTCCTGGGAACTTGATGGTGCAAAATACAAAAAGAGAGAACAACCGAATCAATATAACATTATTAGCAAAATGGGTTTTGTAAAACAGAAGGGATGGCCTGCTGGGCCTAAACGAGCGGTAGGTGTGCTATGTCTTAAACCGCACAGTTTTGGCCCACAAAGCAGAACCCTGCCTCTTGGGCTGTTTTTGAATGAAAATGTTCACAAAAACAAATTAAATTTCTTTTCCTTGAACATTCAGAAAAAATGGTAAGTTGTAATTTCTTTCTCCCATATTCTTGTTTCTTTTTCAAGTCCAAGAAACATCTTTTGTTTTTTTTGCCATTCAAGAAACTTTTATGTAACTGTCGTAGTTTTTTGGGTCAAAAGATTTCAGCGTGCGAATGCTCACCGGACAACCTAAGAGTTGGAGGGTTTGGTTTTTGATTTTGGGCCAAAACTGAGCTATAAGCCTATAACCAACCAAGTAGCCCTCTCATTTTGCTTATGAATCCTACCATTCATCTCCAAACAACCGATGTAACCAATGTCTAACCCCAAAAAATCAAAGCTCTCACCCTCATTTCAACGAAATGGCTACAGGTGCAAACAAGAACTGAGGTTTGTAGTGCTCGAGTAAACGAGCCTAAAACTTGAGCTTGAGCAAGCCAATATCTTAACCAGCCAAGCCAAATTAATTTACTACAGGAGCCAAAACTCAAGCTTGAGCTTGGCTCAATTACCAAACAAGATGTGCAAAGCTTTAACAAGCCGAGCCTCAAGCTCCTCACGTGTAGCTACGTTGGTTTGCAACCAAGACAATCCAAATAGAAGAACTTGATTCATTATCGGTACCAGGGAACATGAATTTTGTTGAGAGGGCATCTCGAACCCTAATCTAACCCGATGAAGTAGGCTTTTCATTGGCGCGTTATTTGTAACGCTTCTCTTTAATATTGAAGAACCAAAAGTTCAATCCGTATATAACTAGTTCTATAACCACATATGTTGTGCATGATAGATTGGGAGAACCAGAGAAAGCAATCCATCACTACCAACATTCGGGCCTCGAGGCGAACTCCAAGGAATTAACCAAAGCTGAAGTACTGAAAACACACCTCAATGGCTGTACCAAGGCCACAGAGCTAGGAGATTGGATCTCTCTGCTGAAGGAGAGCCGTTCTGCCATATCGTCCGGTGCCGATTCGGCTCCACAGGTAAACTAATTCCACCCCATTCATTTTCATGCCACTGCGTTTACCACAAGTTACGAACAGTTTCTTGTTAACTTTTTTTTCCATGAAGATAAATGCTATGCAAGTGCATGCATTGTTGAAGCTCCATAGGCACCAAGAGGCTCACAACATGTTTCAGAAGGGACCAAATTTTGATATCGACTCTTGTACTCGGTTCTTTGGAAGAGCTTGTGGTGCTTATTTATTAACAATTCAAGCGCAAGTTTATATGGTCACTGGAAGGTTAATAAAAATTCAGTACTCTATTACAGTAACATTTAAATCATTTACCCTTCACAGTCATAACAAAGTAGAATTTTTTATGTTGTGGTTCAAGGTTTGAGGATGCTCTGGCCTACAGTAAGCAGGCAGCGCGGCTTGATTCAAGCCAAAAGGTTACTGCAGTCTTGAAGAGCGCTCAAGCCATGGCGGCGGCGAGGTCAAACGGTAACCATCTTTTCAAGGCCTCGAAATTCTCAGAAGCCTCTGCTGCTTATAGTGAAGGACTAGAACACGACGCGTACAACTCAATTCTGCTATGCAACAGAGCAGCTTGTCTATCTAAGCTGGGCCTATTCGAGAAGGCAGCAGAAGATTGCACTGTAGCCCTCAATGTTCTGCCTTCGTACAGCAAGGCCAGATTGAGGAGAGCCAACTGCAATGCCAAGGTGACTACCATGTCCTTGCAATTAAGAAAATTTTGTTTACATTCGTTTTTAGATATCATGAACTTGTCAAAATTCGTTAAATTTTTCTGCGGTTTGATGTTTCGTGTTTACTTTTGATTTTGTTTGATTAGATGGAGAGGTGGGATGCTTCAATTCAAGACTATGAGGCGCTGATACGAGAAACCCCAGGCGACGAGGAGGTGGGCAAGGCCCTGTTCGAGGCCCGAGTTCAGCTCAAGAAACAACATGGTGAAGATACAAAGGAAATGGAGTTCGGTTCTAATTTGAAGGACTTTGGCTCTAATTTGGTCATCATCTCCAGTAATGAAAAGTTCAGACACTTTGTAAATGCTCCTGGTAACTAGTTAATTTCCGCTACAAGTCTACAACCACTTTGTTCTGCATGGTATTTCCACCGCATATGATCGATACAAAAACACCACATTCATTAATGTTACGAGACCCGCTACCGCTATTTACAACCTTGGTATGTATATATATGTTGTCATTATACTAATTTCCCAAATGACAGGGATGACTGTGGTGCTATTCTGCAACAAAACGCGCCACAAGCACGTGTTTCAGCTCATGGAACAAGTCTGCAAAGGCTTCCCATCCGTCAACTTCCTCAAGGTTTTTTCTTTCTCCCCTTACAAAAATACCTCTCCATGCCTAGAACTAGAAATAAAAATATCAAAATGAAATTAAAAAAATTGAATTGAAATATAAAAGTGTTCCTAGTTAGTTAACTTACGTCGCAATATTTATGGTTCGGCATTGTTAAATTCAGGTGGAGATCGAAGACCATCCCTACCTAGCAAAATCAGAGGCTGTGAGCTCCATTCCAGCTTTCGAGATTTACAAGAATGGATCAAGAGTGAAAGAAATTATAGGCAACAACAGGGAGTTGTTAGAAAGCTCAGTAAAATTGTACAGCAGCTAAATCGAAAACAAAAATACCTCCAAAACACGGAATACTTATCCGCGCAACAAAAAAAAGGGGAAAAAAAAAAAAAGGAAAGAAAAGAAGATGAGTTAAGGAAGTCTCAGTGCGGCACTATGGTTGAAATTAAGAGAGAAATTATTAAGGCGTGACTTCTTTTGTTTCGATTGAAGTATATTTGTACATGTGGTTAAAAGAAATAATATTCGTACATTGCTTTACTTTTCCATTTGCAACCTGCTAATGGATTACTCAATGGATCGTTTAAATAGTCCACTAGTGGTACTTCTTGGGTATGGGAATGTGGTTGGTGAGGATATTTTATTCCTCCAAAATGAATTATCTTCCCTCGTTCCTCTCTCTCTCTCTCTCTCACTCTCAATGATTGATTTTAGAACGATTAGCCCTTCACTGTCTTGTTCATTTGTTCTTTTGGGACCAGGGGGTGCTGTTTGCGACACTCGGCTGTCCGATTATATTTTGGATGGTCTGGATGTTTTCAGTAATTTTCATTTATTTTTATCGATAAAAAATTTAAATATATCCGGACCGTCCAAAATACAATCGGATAAATTGATGAGTGCTCAGACCCCCCCCTCTCTCTGAGGGACAACCTGGATGTGACAGTAAGAATTTTTCAATGTGATCTAGGCCTCCTTTGGCTAAATACAAAAAATTAGTTTTTGGGGTTTTGTCGTTATTCAAATTTTGTTTGCATTTGTTAGTTTTCGGTCGATTTTTTGTGATTTATTGGTTTGTCTCGACGAGAGGAATCTAAAAAGTATAAAATTATTAACCAAACTTAAAGTTTTGGAAATAAAGACAAAAAATTATGACAAAAAACCGGTTTTTTGGTTTATTTTGTCTTTATTCACAAAACTTTAAGTTTGGCTAATAATTTTATACTTTTTAGATTCATCTCATTGAGACAAGCCAAGAAACCACAAAAAATTGACCGAAAACTAACAAATGCAAAAAAAAAAAAAAATTGAATAAAGATAACCAAAAAACTAGTTTTTTATATTTAGCCAAACCACCCCCTAGTGTTGGTGGGTTCATGTATTGCACTGTTCACTCCCTACCCCATTTTTTTATTTTCTCTCTCCCTCCCTCCCTCTCTCTGTCATTACTTTTCTTTTTTTATTCTCTCTCTTGTCTCTATCCCACTTTTTCCTCCATATATCATATTTTATTAAAATAGAAAAGGTAATAGAGACGATTGTTGAAGACTTGGATTGGTAAATAAAAAATGTGCACTACTCAGTACTTTTTTAGAAAAAAATTTAGGAAGACGGTTGGAATGCTCTAAGCCTCTAACAGATTCAAATGGTACCTAATGACCTCTCTATTTCGGAATCATTTGACAATTTTGGCCTCCCTAGCTAGCAGTCTCGTGAATGTCACTTTCTACACAGTTCAGAGATTACTTAACTTTGTGGGGGCTTAATCTAATGGTTAGAGTGAGAGGCAAGAAGACAAAAATCATCAAACATCATTGCAAGAACCGACCTCTTTTTTCCTTGCCATGATTTTCCTCCGGGAATTACGTGGACATCCGAATGGAGAAAAACTACAGGGAGCTAAGAAAACTTGAACCCTTTTTTCTTGTTTTTGGTTTTGGTCCGGAATGTTCGGGTCAATTTTTATACATTTCAACTAGATCCACATCCTAGACCGATCAAAGACTAACCATCTACGTTGAAATTAGAAAATTTATGGGAGAAGTTGTTGCGACCTAGCTCCAAGAAATTGTCATGTTTCTAAGTCAAAATGTCTAGGACCACTTAGCTACCCTTATTAGAACCTGTGCCTAAAATTCTTTACTTTATGGTGCACCACCGAATTCATGTGAGTCATTAAAATATTAATAACCCAATTGAACCTAATAAAGCTCTTAATCTTAACCATTGCCGCATTATGCTTTGCGATGATTGCAATCCTTCCAAATAAAAAAACAGAAATAGGATAGAAACAAATTACAAGTTCATTATTTTAAGGCATGTTTGATTGGCCAACTTAAAAAAGGGGAAACATCACTGCACTAAAAGTGAGTGGGATTATCACTATAGCACCCGCAAAATTTATCGCACATTCTATGATTTAATTTGTGTTAGTATTGATTTTACAACAGCAATTCATCCATCAATAGTTGCATTGAATTGACTAAAAGACGGCCTCATGAATTTATAATAAAAAAAAGAGACCAGAGATGTCCAATTCACAACTCCAAGGATGGCAAAGTGGTCTTGCCTCTGAAGTGAGGGGTTTACTTTCACCTAAGGTCTCAGATTCGATTCTCCATGCCGGAAAAACTCTTGGGGCCACTGGGGATTATACCCGGTCGTTACCTCCAGGCCCCAGAGCCCCGGAATTAGTCGAGGTGCGCATAAGTTGACCTAAACATCCGGTTATAAAAAAAAATGTCCAATTCACACAGTTAATGTATTAAGAAAGTAATAGTACACTGAGAATAAAAATGGTCACAATGGAAGCAAACGTATTTTCCAAGGCAAGACAAAATATATACATTGTACATTAATTTGCAAATCAAAACACATTTAGGACAACAATCTGTAATCTACAAAAATAAAAAAGGTAGCTTGATTTTTCACATTCAAGCTAAACTGTTAATGAAAAAAAGAAAAGAAAATACAAGAATCAAACATATAAAATACTATAGAAAGAAAATGCAGAAGAGGATCATGAGAAATTAAATTGATTCACCTTGAAAATTTTGTGTATTATCTCCTCTCTTTATTGATAATCCAGGTGTCCGGCCCAGCTTTTGCGAATTATCTCTTCCAACTTCGACTCCTCGATATCGCATCCCTCAAACCACCAACAACCCAAGTTTCCTTTGCAATATGTTCAGGTGAAAGATTGTAGAAATCAGTATCTCCCCTCATCAATACTTCCAAGCTCCTACTCCTCTTCTCTTCGTTCTTCACTTCACCCTTTTCTTTTCTTTTTTCTTCTTTGTTTTTTCTCTCTTCATCTTCTTTTTCCTCTAACCAACTTTTCGCAGGAGCAGACCTGCACCGCATCAGCAAGAGGGCATTTGGTGGTGGACCACATGGGGCAACAGTAGGCTCTTCCTTATCAAAATATTCCTCACTCTGTTCACTCTGTTCCTTGGAAGTAAACCTAGTGTTTTTCTCTTGTTGTAAAACCATGAACCATTTGGAGAAGACCGTACTTGAATTCTCATTTCCATCACTTTTTTCCTCCTCAACGCTTCCTTTTTTCGGGTATTCTTCCTCTTCTTCGTCTTCGTCTTCTTCATCGGAAGTGATGTCTGAGGTAGGAAACGAACCAAAACACCGAAAGTCGAATCGAATTCTCCTTAAACAGGTCAAGAACTGCATTGTATCTTTTTTGAATCCGAGTGCTTCAGCCCAAGTGGATGATTTCTTTTTCTGCTTTCTGTCGTTGTGAAGTTTCTCTATCTCTTCCATGACCGATTGCCAATTCTTGCACGAGGCCTTGGGACGGACTTTGATCTGTCCGGCGCATGTGACTTTTGGGGATGTGGGTTCGGAGATATCCGGGCCCACTGGCTTGGTTTTGGACCATAAGAGAGGGCTGGCTTGTCCACCACCACCTCTACTGCTCATTTTTCGGAGGTGGTGGGGGTGGTGGTGGTTGTTGGGTTGGTGGTGGTGGTGGTGGTGGTGGTGGTGTTTATTGGAATCAGCCGGACGGGCGGGGCTGCAGATGGGCTTAGGCATTAGTGTAAGATGGGCTCTGGTAGGAAAACATACCAGGAGATCTGTTGAAGGAGGGCCTTTGGTTTCTCTGCCTCTCATGCTGTTCATGAGTTATTCTCTTCTTCTTCTTCTTCTTCCCTTCAGTTGTTCTCTGTTTCTATGTGAAATGGGGTTTTGTTTCAGATCTTGTGCTTGCTGTTTCTGAACTGTGTTTCTTTTTTGGTGATTTTTTATTAGCTTTTAAAAAGGAAAAGGAGGGGAGGCCAGGGGCAGTGGTATTGACAGCTTTCCACTGCTACTTTTGTTTAAGTGTTTCTCTCCTCTTTCCCATCTGTTTTGTTCAATTTTCCCAACCTTCCTTCTTGCTGCCTTTGGAATGGGGTCACAAGAGACCTTCTTGGCCCCTACTTTTTCCGAATCCGGGGTGGATGTTATGGAGTAGGTGTTGTGCAGTAAACTAAATCATTTCGCTTGATTTTTGCGCATACTTCCAAAGCTTCTAAGGGTCTTGTTTGGAGGAAGAAAAAATCATTACAAAATGTCTAAACCCAAAGTGCCTAAACCCTAAACTTGAAGTGTCTAAATCCAAAGTGACTAAACTCACTACACCCTACCCCAAAGGTTGTAAATCCCCTAAAATTGAACCCCACACTTAACTCTCTGAACAGAACCCTTGAATATACTAAAAAAATGAGCAAAACGACGTACTTTTGCCGCATAACATGACGCACAACACCTCTTACACAGCGTCTCCCCCCGGATTCACTTTTTCCTTTGCTTTTTGTTTTTCTAATGCTTACCTATATGATTGATTGAATTAAAAGGAAGGGGAAAGGGAAAAGTAGATATATGGCCAAGTATTTTTCTGCGCCAACAACTCCTATGATCCTGACCAAATACTTGCACGAAAATAGGATCCCGAGAATCTTGATATAAACAAATTTTGAACTATAATACTATTATGCAAGAAATATTTAGAATCTCTCATAGAAATCATTTTTACTTCAGTAGATTAACACAATCACAAGTAGGAAAAATTAGTCGGTGCTGCCTCAGAACTTTTCAATACCGCACATTTGTTTGGGGCGCATGACAAAACGTATGCACCAGTCTCATCTACCTGTGTGGTATTGGATGATTATGGGTGTAATAAGTATAAAATTAACCACCGATCAGGCCTATTCAGCTCAGTCAATTACCAGCTTGGCTCGGTGGATAACCAACATGGATAACTGATCTACTCGGATTGAGAACGCTTAGCTACACCGAATTATTATGAATCCCAAGCTATACATTCCAATTAGGATTCCTAGGCGTGTTAGGACTTTCCTACACCGCCTCAATCCCCAAGGGGATAATTCTAAACACTCCAATCTCCAGGGGGGGTGTTCCTAATCCTAAGAGATCTAGGAAAGCTACATGTGCCAAACTAATCCACACCTCCAAGTCCAAGCGACTTAATCCTATTGGGATTCTACCTCTTGCGCCTATATAAACACATCTACATTTTCCCATATTGAGGTAGGACACTTTCTCTACGGAGAGACACTACAATTCCTCTTTATCTACTTTCTACAAACTCGACTGACTTAGGCATCGAAGGGGTGTTGGCTAAAACTACATTGGTGTCCTTAGTTCTTTTGCTGGTGATCGATCTCAGTGGCGCTCTCTGGGTGAGCCCAAAATTGCTTCATCAATGGGGTACTACATAAATGATTACTCAAAAACGTGTGGCCGTCTTTGACGCATTAATGAACTTTGAGGACCCTTGTGTTTTCAATTTCCGCAAAGTAACCTAGATGACAGTACACCACCCATAGATTTGTTTCAGTCAAACCAAATGATAAAACTTCAGAAGCATATAGATGATATGAAAGGTGATTAGATGACAACTAATAGCCAAAACTCTAAGCCAATTAGAACTTGACACAACACAAGTCGAATTGGACTGAAGCACAAAGATTCAACTTTCAAACCATAATCACAGTGTTAATAAAAAACATTTAGATCCTTAAGACTAACCCTAGCTATCAATATCATCATCATCGTTAAGTGGGACTTCAAATAATATAATTTGCTTAGCGGAAGTCCGTGTTGTTAATTTTTGTTAGTGAAGTTTGAAATCGTGTCAAATGCATGAGAGTACATGGTGTCTACAACTTGGCTACCACTTCACTTGCATAACTATAATAATTATTAGTACATATCATTTGACTGGATATGCAAAACATAAAAAATAATATACACACACACACATATTTATTGGTAAATTTTCTTATCCAAACCTCCCAAGAATAAGAAAAAATTGATTTTTTTTGTTGCAAATTATTTTTGGAAAATCCGAGCGGTCCAATGTGTTCAGAAGGTGTTTTCAAAAGCCGTCACAATAAATCTTCAAAAAAAAATACCGGGAATGCGAAAACTGCTTGGATCAAGCCCTTCCCGGTATTTTTTTTTTTTGAAGATTTCTTGCGAAGGCACTTGAAAACACTTTCTGAACACATTGGATGGCTCGGATTGTCAAAAAAAATTTGGATTATATATATATAGGATCAACTTCTAATGAGGGATCCCTCATTTTATTTAAAATGAGGACCTCATGCTTCCCAACCAAATTTTGACGATCCAAACCGTTAGATGTGTTTAAAATGTGTTTTTAAGGTTCATCGCAAGGATTCGTCCAAAAAAAATACCCGTAAGGGCTTCATCCGATCATTTTTTGTTAAAAACGCTATATATAACATTTCTAAGAAAAATTGATCGGATGAAGCCCTTACAGGTATTTTTTTGGACGAATCCTGGCGGCAGACTTTAAAAACACAATTTAAACACATCTAACGGTTCGGGTCGTCAAAATTTAGTTCAGAGAGTGGAAAAATTGCTTGGTCCTCATTTTATTTAAAATGAAGGATCTCTCATTAGAAGTTGATCATATATATATATATATATATATATATATATATATATATATATATATATATATACTTTAAAGTAGGAAGAATCTAAAATTGATGTCCACGAGCATTGTTTCATGATCCCATGATAGCCTCAACTAAACCATATAAATAATGTACCAAATTTATTAAGAATTGAATGAGAAATTGTCTAGTGAATTGGATGTATAGGCTCGAAGTTACCCGAAGAAAGCCAACACAATTGTGAAGTTAATTACTCTGTGAATTCATTGTGCTCATTATTGTGTTGACCAACAAATGGCATAATTGACTTCAAATTCAATTAGTGATTTACGTGAATTCAATGTGCCAATATTGTCTTCGTCATCACATTTGTGAGTTGGCAGAACTCAAATAGCACAAATTGATTTCAAATTCAATTACGTGAATTGAATAGACAATCATTCATGCAATTTATATTTGCGGTTACGGAAATTCAATTTTTTATTGATTTTTGTATTGAATTTTGAGGCTCCCCATATTAAATTCAAAGGCTCCCCATGAACCCTATATATTGGCATCTCCTCCCTATGTTTCGCACACTGAAAATCAACACTCCTCTATTCCTTTGTAATCGAGTTCGTGTTCTGTTTGGGAGTGTACAACACAATTTAGTTCGCCGAGCAATTCCGGTGTAATTATGCAACCGTCTTATCCAAGAAAACAGACGCCGAAGATACTCAAGCATCCATCTAATGAGGCAGCGTATTTTGCTTTAAGGAGACCGTATGAAATACGGGATTTGGTTTGAATTTTCCTTCATCAATTATAGTTTGTGTTCTTTTTATTCGTATAATTTTCAATTTCAATTCCGTAATCCCGTTTATGTTTTTGCACTTTATTAATAAAAATTCCAGATTCTATTTTTCCCATATATTTATTCCTACAGTAACAGAATTAATTTCACAGTGTTGATTTTTTTTATTTATTTTTGGTGTGAATATTACATTGAAAATGTAGTTGTTCTAAAGGAAATTGGAAAGGGAGAGGGTAAGTTACATATAAAACTAAAAAAAGAAATGATCAACAAAAGATAAGAGTTGATACAAAGTGATGATCGAGGTAGGCATAATAATTAAGGGAGGATGCAATCCAGAGCACGAGGGGATGGCCCCTCCCAAAACCCACTAACTCCTTGGCGTCAAGATTAGACTTCACTCCTTTTGCTTGGGACCTTCCCATCAAGATGGTGGTTTATAGTATATGAGATTTATATTCCGGAAATGACAAGAGAGAGAGAGAGAGAGAGAGAGAGAGAGAGAGAGAATCAATCTTCTTTCCAAGTGTATTGTTTTATGGCGTTGTGTTTTATTATATTACTACTGTTTGCAATCTGCAATCCCAAGCATGTATGTTGAGTTTAATTAGCGTCCCTTTGTCCATTACCTATGATTTGCTTTCCAGAGTGGCGTGTGTAACACCTAACGATATCTTTTAAGGGAAAAAAGGATATTCAATGGAGAAAGCTAGCTCCCGTATGATAAAAGATTTGAAAATTCTTCAATACACACTCCTTAAAAGTGTGTACAATATGCACTCATTGTGTGGTCCATATTGTGTCACTTTATTAGCAATCGTAAATTTTTTAGAAGTATGATTTGTAATATTTTCTATGATTCATAACATTTGGTGCGTCTCGTAACTTTTGTACAAAGAATTCGTGACTTTTATAGGGGTGCATATGATATACACCCAAATAAGGGGTGTGTGTTGTAGCCATTTCCTAAAAGCCGTGACCTCCAAGTCAGAAAGGTTGTGCACCTGTCGGCCATCCGATCGTGTTTTGGATGGTTTGGATTCGTTTGGCAATTTTGGTTTAATTTTGATTTATTTTTACTTGTAAAAAAATTAAATCATAGCCGAGCCATCTAAAACACGATCGGACAGCCGAGGGTGCGTAACACTCCCCAGATTCCAACTTACCCCTGCGTCCCCTGCGTCCTACGCCAAGTCCGCCATTCGCCTTAGTAATATCCGTTAAATTTCTTCCGTAATTGGTTTTTTCCCCTTTGCGCTTGAAAATGTCTGAGCTTTATTCCGATATGCTAAATGGTAACTCTTGAAACCTAAATCTTACAGTTAGTCTCACGAAGGTGATCAGACAACCTAGTTCATTGGTGATTTTGCCTACGACACTCTCGCTCATTAATTACAGAGGACGAGTAAATAACATTAATCTGTCCTACAAAGTATCTTGTAAAGATAGATTTTTTAGTGCCCCTGGTTCAAGACTCTATTCTTCATCATACGTAGGTGTACGAACAAGGATGGAGCCACAAAGAGGCTAGTAAGGGCAGTCGCTCCCCATATTTTAAAAAAATAATACTATTACATTGAAAAAAATAAATTTATCATCAAATTATATAGTCTCATACCCCCTCTGTTTTTTCGTTAAAAAAATAATAATATTAACAACTTAAATATTTATCAAGCTACCAAACAACTTTGTACTAAAATTGGTTTTAATGAAATTTAATTACAATTCTTTTAAACAAAACAAGGCCTCAACTCACTTAAAGTTAGGGACTCAAGGCCCGTTCATTTTTAAGAACTAAGACTCATTGAAATTTTGGAAACCCAAAACTCTTTAATGTGGTCTAATGCCTGATTTCAATGGATACTAAATAGGATTAGATAAACGTTATTATCTTTTGCAATCTAAGTTGATATTAGAAACATGTTTAGTTTCATATGTATTGGTGTTATATTGTATTTTTTTTAGTCAGTAAAAATTCATATCATTGTCTTATTTTTATTTTTTTTTTATTGTATACATTCGTCCCCTTATGTCAAAATCCTGACTCTGTCCCTGTGTACGAACTTCACGGTGAACATCCCCAGACAAATGTGGGTTGGAGGGAGGGTGTAAGGGAATTGCCTCAAAACCGAATAATATTTTTCTCAGTAACAAGGTTTTAACAAAGGAATTGGTAAACGCGTTTAAGGTAGCTCGTAGTCACTATAACCATATCAAAACCGACTACGATTCTGTTATTAGCCAAAAACTAGGCGCAAACTACACAATTCTTGTAGTGACGTAACGGTCAAGGTCTGCCCTGACAATTAGGTTGCCCAAGCCCAACTATGATTTAGGTTACCCACTTACGATTAAGTTTTTTTTTGCAAAAAAAAAAGGTTACATTGTACTTTTTTTTAGCTTGAACAACATTAAAAAAATCACAATAAAAAATGTTACCCAAGTTGTAGTGCTTCATGATGAGCACAATCCAATTAAAAAAAAAAACTTTTTATTGCATTTTTTTAAGCATGTTGTTTGATTGAGTCATTGTACTAATTTATCCAAAACTCTTTATTAATTGAGATCATAGCTGACTTTATCTCTCGTATTACAAAAGTAAGTTTTTTACAATTTCAATTTAGAAAATGTTTTCTCCATTGAAGCAACTATAACATGTAGCGCAGAACTCCTAATATTAAGTCTCCTATCTTCAAAAGTTCTTTTTAAAAAATATAAAACACAATAATTCAAAATAAATGACAAATTTATAAATGTAAAAAAATTGTACGAGATTGTTTTGAAGAAAATAAGAAAGTTTGCTTCATATTTTAAATATGATTTGGGAGGAATAATAATAATAAACCGTGTTCACTCGCTTATTTTCTAAAAATTTCCACCATTGGGAGCTTTTTTTTAATTCAATGTAAGAAAATATCATTTCTACAGTATTGTTGTGTTTTTTAAATGGAAAGTTTTTAACAAAGTAATTGAGTAGTGTGGATACATAAAAATTGTGGATTGAAAAAAAAAAAAAAAAAACAGAGAGTCATAGCTATCAAAAGGCAAAAGTAGATACGCAGCTGTGACTCGTGTAACTCGGGTACAAGGATAGAACCAATTACCACAGAACCAGGCCGATGCCTTGCGCCAATTTTGGAATCTTTTTAAAATTTATATTTAAACTGAGAATTTTTATTTGTTGTTGTTGCCCCAGTCCGGAGGGGTTGCCCAAGCCCGGAGGCTTGCTGGGCTTACCCTTGGGCCGGCTCTGGCAACGGTAACAGGTTGCAGTAACAGACCTAACGGAATGGGAAGTAGCAAACAATGCATATTGAGAATCAATTTTTCCAGTGAATATTTTTAAAACTTATTTTTAACAAAAATTTAGGAAAGCTCGAATATTGGCCGTAGCGGCGTGAACTTGGCATGTGAATCCGGAGTAGACTGATACATCACGAGTCCACCTGATATGATATTTCATCTCAACTATATATTGGGATGTACGATATCGGATGACACAAAAATCATTGCTAATCGACCAATGCGATATGTAACGGCCTATATTAAACCTTGCTCTAAGGTCTTTTCTCTACAATAACAATTTCGATCAATCCTTACCAACTGAAACTGCAGTGGGTTCCATGAATTATAGAAGCTATTTCAACTCCACTTGCAGATGTGTTGGGAGGATGAATGACATTGACACAACAGACAACAACCCAATTATCCGACCTCTCTCTACCGTAAAGTTTCTTCTGTTTAAAGATAGGCTTACTATCGGTTTGCTGTTGAACTTTTTGAAAAGGCTCAAAAAAGCATGGGCGCCTAACAAGGAATGGCCTACAGTTAGGTTAAATTCCAAATAGAAAACATAAAGTATAATTGTATTGGGAGCCTTTCTTATTTGACATTAATTTAGGGGTGTGGAGATGATGGAGGGAAGTGGAAAAGTGTGAGTTGATTTTAAAGCTAGTGTTTCATGTTGACTTGTGGGATGTGAGCACATGGTATTAACATGTATCAAGACCCCATATAAATTATTTCTACCTTTAAATGGAGCACTTCATTTTCACCTCACTCAATTATTTATATAGGGCAAACTTCACTTACACCCTATGGTCTGACATTGGTGCGGACTTTTAATTTGTTGCAAGGAGCTACATGCCCTATGGTTTGTGGACTTACGCGCATGTTTTCCATTCATATTAACAGAGTCTTGATTCAGAGTCCAAAAATTGGATCTCAAAAGATAACCATGAGGTTCCCATTTTCTGATCAACTTGACCCTATTTTCGGCCCTATTTTTGTATAGTCAAATAAATTAATTCAAATTAAGTATAGTGATAAAGATCCGAGTTTCAGACTACATGGTACAAAATATTTTGATTATGAGTTATAGATGTAGTACTTGTCAAACTATACATTATGAGTTATCAACGTCTAGCCTGGTATTACCGCAGAGATGCTACTCTTTGATTATTACATTATGAATGGATCAAATTAAATTTTTACAGTATTGGTTAGATTCAAGGAAGGAGATGGAGGAAAAAGATGAGGAAATTTATATCCAATTTCTTAAATCTGTCAAATAAGATGGAATTGGGTGCAGATGCAATCTTTCACAAAATATAAGGTGGTTATGTTCAACAAATTAAATGTTAGGACTGTATCCGCACATAGGCCAACCCACAAGGGGTGTAAGTAAAGTTTGCCTTATATGCTCTCTCCCGATCAATATGATAGTCCCTCCTAAAAAGACATGTAATTTTCAAATAAAAAAATAAAGTAATTACTCATGCACCTAATTAGGACCAAAAGTGTCAATCGAGTGGGTTTGATGAGTTTGGGTGGATTGTAAAATACTATTCCATCCATTCCATTTTGATAGTCCCCTGCGAAAAGATCTATAATTTTTGGATAAAAAAATAAAATATTTCCACACATGATTTTTCGAGTTTCTTTTTACCAAATTAAAGATATTTAGTTCTTTAATTTGGCGCAAAAAAATTCAAAAAATGATAAACATAAGTACTTTATTTTTTATTCAAAAATTACACATCTTTTCCTGGAACTACCAAAATGGGATGAAGGGAGTAAATAAAATCTTTAAAAAGTCATTTACCTCATTTATAACCCACTTATACATAAAGTTACTATGTGGGTGTTTGGTGAAAAATTACACATAACAGTTGCACCGGAGGAGAAGGAACAGAGTGCATTCATCAAAAACTGAGTTTGAAAATTATTTCCCTTAAACATACTACTACAGTGGCAATTCCAAGAGTTTGGAAGTGTGGATTCATTCATAAATATCAAATATTTTTACCAACCATAAATCAAAGAAAAACATTACACTAATGGCAATTAAAAATCTTATTCCAACAAAAATCACATTTAAAGCACAACATAGTAAGATAGATTAACATCTTCTTATCAAAAGAACATAATGAGTGACTAGGATACAAACAAACCACAAACTTTATGAACTTTTAGGAGTTATTTAGTGGCATCACCACCAAATTTAGGGGGTTCATCTATGATTTTTTAGGAAATTTTAATATAGTAGTAGTGATTTTTTAGTTTTCTGTGGGGTTGGCTGAACCCACTCTTTATATACTCGCGTCGCTAGTGCCTATACATTTATGTTCTTAGATAAATATGTATTTATATACTATATACAAATTCACACATTATACGCATATATGTATTTGTATGTATTGATATTATCTTCGTATATATTCATATTTATTTCTGTATTTGTATAATAAACAAAATAGGCGTCTATAATCATTTTTATATATGTATTCTATCTTTTGGATTTTTTTTTTGTGGAAATAGAGAGAAGATAGCATAGATAACAGGAGAGATTACACAAGAGTTAACAAATATACAACAACAACATAGAAATAAGAAACTAATACACACGACATCAAACAATGAAGCGCAAAGGTCCTATCAATCGCCATCCCCGTGTCAAAGTGATGCACAAAATGATCTGCAGAGAGGCGTTTATCAAAACAATTCCAACCTTCCCAATCTTCCATATCAAGGGACGAGTTCGGTTCACTGTAGATATTCTGGAAGTGATTCATTAGAATGCAACGAACTTCTTCCTCTTTGTTCGTCCAAATACCCTGAGCATTATTTACGCCTTTGACCCTCGAACCCTGTCTCCTGATTTTTGAAGCCTTATGAAAGAAGGAGGTATTCTTGTCGCCCAAAGCCAGAAATCTAGTTTTAGCCCTCTAGTCCCAATAAATCTCTTCTTGGGACAAGCGTTGTTCAAGTTGATTTTGAATTGCCGCTTCTTGCATAAAATCCTTATGAGAGGGTAAAGCTAACTGGATATCTTTAAGAAAAGATGTGGTATCAGCAATTCTGTGCGCGAGAAGCCCACTCCTTTCCTAGACCAATTCAAGAGATTATGTCGAGTAGCAAGAAGTCTTTTGGTTGAAATAAATAGAGGTGAAGCCTAAAAGGTCTCTTGCCAAGAAGAACAGATGATAGTTTTACACTCATCATAGGAGGTCCAAAAACGCTCAAATCTGAATAAGCGCTTCCTCCTACTACCATCCCGATTGGTATATGTTGGGATCGTGTATTTTTCAAAAGAAATTCTTCAAAAGAACACTTGTCCTACATTGGCTAACTAGAGAACATTTGTGTTCTTTATAAGTGTAGAAGCTTCATGGACCATTGATGAGCTAGGCCTAAGAGAGGCCTCGCGTGCGCACGGGTTGGTCCAAGGTCCAAGCCAATTTGTGAAAATTGATATGGAAACCAGTTAACCGGGTTCGCGTTGCGAATCGTCGCGCGCAGGGGGGGTGCAAATTGGAGCTGCGCACATACGAAGTTAGCCCACGTCAAATATACATTGTGCCGTTAGCCGCGAAACATCTTAAAGAGAGCGACCTAGTCCGCGACTCAACCTAAAACAACAGCCAATTTCTTGTGGTATTTCTGTTCACTAGTTACAAATTTTGAGGTAAACGGTTCCATTAATTTAATTTTAAAAGTATTTCCAACAGTATAAAGCAAAATAGGTGAGTGATCTGAGCCATGAATAGGGAGATTGGTAATAGTTGTGCTTAGATTTAAGGAAGCCCAGTCCCCATTACAGAAGGATCTATCCAGCCGCTCAAAGATGCAGTTACTACCAGCTCTATTGTTGATCCAGGTAAAATAAGGACAGGGGATTTCTGACATGCTAAGATTGAAAAGAAATTCATGGAAACAAGCAACCCCAAGAATTTGGTGTTTGGTTGGGGAACCCAATTTGTCTGAATAATGCAGAACTTGATTGAAATCACCTATAAATAAAAGGGGCCCAGATTGCTGCCCCAAAGTATCCCAAATAGCCGTTCTACTATTGAGGGAAGGCGAACCAAAGATAAGAGCAATACACTAGCTTAGTTGGAACTCATCAATTACTGAAAGTAGGATGAGGTGCTTCGATTGGTGGAGAACGGAGACGGTGAAATTAGCTTTCCACCCTACCCACAATCCCCCACTCAAACCTTTGGCATCCACCCCCGCAGAATTAACAAAGCCTTTGTTATGTAGGATATGGTTGACTAAGTTAACCATGGTTTTGGTTTCCATAAGAAAGAGGAAACTAGGTCGTCGATCATGGACTAGTCATCCAATTGTGTGAACTGATAAAGGGTGGCCAAGCCCCCTACAATTCCAGCTTAAAAGTATCATTGTTGCTATAGTGGTTGATCCAGCTCAACCACAATAGCATGGGAGGTCAAGTTCCTGGAAAGGCAATCCACAAACATAACAGGGTCTAACACAACAGATTTCTGAAAAATAGATTTCCGAAAAACAGAGTTACTAAAAGGGAAAGTAGCCACTATAGGGGAACAACAGGTGGCAGTTATTGAAAAATTTAAAGAATCTACATAATGACAAAGTGTACCTGGCAGATTACCCAAGCTAGGGAAATCGGTCAGAGTAGTGAAAGGATCCGAGTCTGGGAACATCACCGAATGAGATGGTTGACTAATGGTTGCATAGCACTGTTTTTTAGAAGAGGAAGAGCCTTCTTTAGACAGGTCATCGAGGCTTCTTTTACGGAATATAATCTTCAAGCCCACATCCTTGTAAGTTTTCCAAGAAGCCATCAGCTTGTTATCACTTGAATTCACATTAATTTGCTTACCCAAACTTTCACTTCCAGCAAGCAGAGAAGACCCAACCAATGGTTCAAAACCTGGATCTAAGTTTAGCCCATTAATCTGTCCTACAACGGCCAACCCATGTCCAGCTATAGCAATCTTGTGTATCACAGAGTTACCAATTAGTCCAGTCGTCCCGCTACCACTGTTAGAATCTGCAGCATGTCCCTATGTTGTGTGGTCCTCAGACTGATCAAATGACAAAGTTCTGGGCCTTTTAGAAGAGTGATGGAACGTGTTATCTCTAGCCCATTTAGGATACAGCCCAACAACATTTGGATCGGAAGTTAGGCCCAAGCTGTGAAGCTTAGACTCAAAGTTAGAGTCCAGCCCAAAACGTCTTGACCTCTCATGGTTGGAATTAGTTGGTCCTTGTCCTCCATTACCTGGAGTTGATTCTAGATTGTCAACAAAAAAGTCTGGAATATCAACATCAGAGTTAGCATGCAAATTGCTAAGAGGTTCAGTAAGAGAATGATTAGAACTGTGCCCATCGTCAGTGCCGTCAGATGATTCAGACTTCAAAGGGGTCCTCCTCTGAAGAGGCAAAGAGATTATTACAGACAAAGAAAATGGTTAGCGCACCAAAATGATCCACCATCTAAACAACATTATTGTCCTATTCACTTCCGGCCCAAAGAATTTCAAGCCAAGAAGTACGGTTAATATTAGAATTTATGTAGGCTCTGATAGCGTTAGTGTAAAAGGGCCGGTCTTCCGTAACCCAGAACTTAGTGTTAAGAAAATGTTGGGGCCTCTTGAATGCGTCTATGTACGAGTTCACCTACTTGATCGAAAGAAAGAGGGCAATGATTATCAATTTTCCCAATACACCCACATTGATAACAGACCTTGAAAATCCTTTCGTACCCAAACTAAATCCATGTCAAGTCTCCATCCTCCAACCACATAAAGGCTCCCAGAATCAAAGGCTGGAAGATAGGAATATCCACTCGAACCTGCATATATTCTAGATTGTTCTGCTCAATGGTATTTCGATCCACCATTATAACATTACCAACGAGAGATCCTAGTCTCACAGCCATGGTGGGAGTCATATACTCTAAAGGTGCTCCCCTCATCTATAACCACATACTGGCCATGTAGAAGTCCAACTTATCGAGCGGAGTATCTGGCCGCCATGCACAAAAGAGAATCAAAGCCCTGTTAATGTTCCAAGGACCTGCGTTAAAGAGTTCATCTCTATCTATAAGGGTTTCCAGCTGAAAGATGTAAAACTAGCCTGCCTTCTTTAGGACAGTCACTTTACCCTCCGTATGCCAACACTCATTGATAGCATCCTGCATCTCAAAAAGAGAAATAAAGTAATAATCCACCAAATAGCCAACAAGACAGCCAAAATACTTTTCACATTCCTGATGAATAGCTTGAAAAATAGGCTCATATATTTCAGGACCCAAACGAGTGTGCGAGAGACCATAAGGTTGTGATCTTGCATGTGAGGGAAAACAAGCTCCGGGGTCTATCATAGCTACTCGGAAACAATAGGAGAAGAGAAGAGCTTTAGAATGGTTAGGCCAAAGCCAGAGAGAGAAGAGAAGGCTGAGAGAAAAGAGCACTAAGGGGAAGAAACAGAGAGAAAGAAGTAGAAGAAACCCCCCCAAGTAGATGTAATCAGAGCTCTAGGCTCAGCATAGGCAACTCATCCACAAGAACTAGTAAGGCTAGAGAAAATGAGCTTAAGCTATGGAGAAAGTCGGCACAAGCAAGGCCAACTATAGGTGGAATGTCTGGTGGAGAGAACCAATGGCGAGTAAACCCAGAAAATGGCAGACACGGGCACCTCTCTAGAAAAGCCTATGTAGAAGTGATGTTTGTTGATTGGTAAGGCTTGAAGATACAACCCCAAATCTCCTCGAGAACTATGGCCTGAAGAAATAAATGATGAAGAAAATTTGTATATAGGCAGCTAGGGTTTGCTGGGAAAAGGGGAAAGAAAGCTCTGAAAACTCAAGAAACGAGAAAGGTGAAAAAAGGTGGAGAGAGAAAGGTGAAAGACTCTGGGAGTATGCTTGGGCAATTGAATGGCCATCTTTTTTTGTAGTGAGGGTGACACGTGAAGAAAAAGTTTTTGAAGTGTTTTTTGATATGTGTAATGAAGACAATTGTTATGCTCCAAAAATTGCCAAAGAGAGAGCATGTCAAGACCGTGACATGTTATAAATGGGAATTGGCTTCTAGTGCCAAAATTCAACTTCTAAACAGGGAACTATGTTCAAGACCCTTGGAAAGGCCCTGAATTGAGATCCAATAGTGCATTGCACGTTCAGAATTTAAAATTTAATAAATAACAGTATGAAAAAGAGTTGAAAATTCCGGTGAATTAACAACAATGCCATGATAACTATTGGGATTTGTATTTCTAAAACAAGAAAAAACATGTGGAGAATGTGACTTTGGTTTGAAGTCAAAATTGAATATTGTCTTCATGGAAAGGTTTTGATTTTTGACAAGATAAAACATATGGAAAATGTGACTTTGTTTTGAAGTAAAAAATGAATATTGTCTTAATGGAAAGATTTTGATTTTTGACTAAAGAAAAAATATGTGCTAAATGTGTGCTTAATTAATGCACATATTTTTTGAGATGATTGATTCAATCACAAATTTTTGATTGATTTTAATTCTGAAAATAATGTTTCTTCTTCACCTATATAAAAGATGCTTTTCATTCTTTCAAACACACCGAAAAAAACTATTTCATATACTACTAAATTTTTGAGCAAGACAAGGTCAAATTGTGTTTTGTATTTCCGGTCTTCTTCCGTGCAAAAAAGATCGAGACAAAGGTTGTATTCTGTGTTGTTTAATCCTGGAGACGGTGTGACTGGTACTGCTTGCACAGAAAGGGTGGAGCCGCGAAACGTCTTAAAGAGAGCGACGTAGTCCGTAACTCAACCCAAAACAATAGCCAATTTCTTCTGATATTTTTGTTCAGTTACAGATTCTAAGGTAAACCATTCTGTATTTTTAAAGTATTTCCAACAATAAAAAAACAAACGAAAGAGGAAACTAACTCCGTGATTAGAATCCTTGAACGGGAATTGAAAATACAATTTAAGAAACTTGTTCGTACGTGAAAAAGAAATATAAATGTGATAAAATGAAAGTTTTTGAGATGCGGAGCCTTTGGCCCGCCCTTTTCCCTTGAATATATAGCTGCTAATACCCTGGAAAATTTGCACATTACCCTAAAACGAGGGCCATGTTCAAACAGTTTCTCTGCATGTCACAGTCTTATTTGAAAATTGGCCGTTGATTCTCTTTTTGGATCTGTGGATAATTGGATATAGACACGTGTCCCCTTCATGGTTGATGAATGGACGCTAAACTCTTTTCCCTTCAAAAGCAACGTTGCAATGAGAGATCATGTCCCAAAAAATCTACCTAGTTGGGTGTGTTTATGCCATCTCTAGTGGTGTAGTTAAAAATGTGGTGTTATATGACACAAAAGTGTAAAAAAAATGGGTCCCATTTATTGATAAGTTAATGAGTGTTATAGTGGTGTTGTTAAAGTGTAGTTAAAATGTTAAAAAGTACATAATATATATATATATATATATATATATATATATATATATATACACACACACACACACACACACACACACATGTGTATGCTACCTTTTTTCTCCCTTTCTCTCTCCTCCCTTCGGTTACCCACCTTTTTCCTCTCTTTCTTTTACTCTCTCTCCTCCCTCTGACACAAGGCAGAGGTCCCCACCTTTTCTTCTTTTTTCTCTCTCTCTTGCCGAGTGTGGTTAACTAAGATACCACAATTCACTTCTAAACTAAATCTGACTCTCCATTTTCTGACATTAACTCCAACTTAACCTCACCATTGCAAGAAAAAAACCTGAAAAAGTCAGCTAACTGTCTTAGTGGCTGACTAATTTGTGGTTTTAACAACACCACTATAGATGGCCTTATCCTTTGCCAAACTGAACAACAACTCACTATCTTTGTGGTGAGGTGGTTACAAGCTCCTTCACTTGATAATGTTCTTTGATAAGGGGGCGGTTCTGCTAACACAACCTTTAACACAAATTTCGACACAATATCTCAGCCATTAAAATAGATGGTTGAGATTAAACATTAAAGTTGCACTCGCTTTCACTCCTTTCTTCATCTTACCTTAGCTTTCCCACTTCCCCACCACAATCTCACACTCTCTCTCTCTCTTTCTCTTTCTCTCTCCAGTCTCTCTTCAACCCTACCTTCTCTTCCACCAACACCCTTAGCAACCCAGAAAAGAGAGAGAGAGAATACAGCAGATTCGGATACTCAGGCAAAAATAGCAAACAGTTCCGGCAATGTAGTAACCCTCGTCCCTCTCTCCGAGTTGAAAGCCACCTAATCAAATTTCTAATGATTCTTGGATCTTAGTATTTGCGATTCTATTTCCTGATACAATTTCGGCTGTTTGAGATTCCATTTACGTTTGCTTCTTAAGTTTTTATTTGTAGGTTGAAAATAACTTTGGGTTTCCTTTATTACTTCAATAAATATCCACTGATTTGATTCTGTTTTTAAAATGGGAGTAATTGATTCATTGGAGTACTTGATTCGTTCATAGTGTTTGTTTCATGAATGAGTATAAAAGACTTTCTTTCCTAGATTCCACACCTTGTATGTTCTAGTTCCTCTTGGAAGAAGAAAAACTAAATGAAAAGACAAAAAGGAGAAAACTTAGAGCAGTGAGATTGTAAAGACCCGTAAAAAAAGGGGAAAAAATCATAGGATATAAAAAAAAATTAATTGTAGAGTATTCGGTGGGTGTAATGCGTGATATAGTTTAATTATGGACTTGCTAGTAGCACCTTAACCAATTGGGGGGTGTAGGGTGTATTTATCACCATCTATATATTGGATGGGATAGAAAGTGAGAAGCCTTTTTACAGCCGACTGCTTTCTTCTCTCTTTTTTTTTATTATCTGTTGGCACTCTCACTCTCTCCTTACCTCACACACCAAATCACCCTTAAACACTTAAACCTAGCAAAGATCCTTCAAGTACATCACATACATTCACTTTTGGGACTTGAAAATCACATGTAGGAGCTCGGGAATGGTGAAATCCGGGAATTTGGAAGGTTAGGGGCTTAAATTTGGAGTCTAGCACGCCAGGTAGGGGGTTTTCTATTCTCTCAAAGTATTTTTATGAAATTTATTGTGTACATCCCTTGCTTTTAATCTATCACTTTGTGTAATGTCAAAACCCATAAATAAATATAAAAAATATATATTACGTTTTTAGCAAAGAGGAGATGTTCTTCCTTTAGATATTGTTTTTGGGGTTGATTACTCATTAAATTAATGATGTATCACCTCATTTGTGAGTACTACTTTGGTTGAAGTGGAGTATTTGATCTTTTATTAACTTAGTTGATGAACCTGTTGAAAACCCAAAATTCTGGGTTTGATGTCTGCGGTTACTGCTGATGTTGTATCCTGTAGATCCTGTCCGGACGGTTTGCCCAGTGCACTCCATTGAGTTTGTTTGGTCTTGTGTTGGTCCCTAGTGATATTGTCCCAATGAGAAATGAGTGCGCCAACTTAAAGATAAATTATCTAGAGAACTTAAAGATACATGTGGTACCATGGCTTTGAATCATTGATTTTCATATAGCAATTAGACATGGTGACATGATAACTAGTCCCTTGGGCCCTCACTCTTTTGAATGAGGCTGCCCCTGGGCTCCTTATTTGGTTTTCGAATGCATAATTTACTTTTAAAAATTTGACACTTACATACATTGAGGATGAGGCGTAGTTTGTTTAATTTTATTTCATTTTATTTTTTGAAACGGGCATCTAATTTGGCACGTGGATTGTTAGTAAAGTAGAACGGAAAATTTGCTTTATAAGTATGCTTTGACCCATCCCAATGTCATATGTTGACTCGTGGGCACGTATGAATAATGGAACTAGGGACATACGGGGTATATCGTAGGAGATGAGGAGTATTTCACTAAGGATTTGGATAAGGAGTATTTCACTAAGGATTTTGATAAGGAGTATCTCACTTCCTTGTTTGGATGATTTTATTCTCTTTTTTTTTTTTACTTGAAATTCATTTAACTCCCAGTACTTGCTTTCTTTTCCTTCTTTTTATAAATAGGTGATTTCTGCTTAAATGATTGGTTCAAATATTTGTAGCATATGATTAGTTAATACATGATTGAGAAAAAATGTCTTGTGAATGTCTATAAACTCATGTAAACCTTGTGTGATGAATGTTTGGACGAAATGGACACAACATGAGAGTATACTAACTAAACGGAGAAGTGGGAGAAGGCCATATGAGAAGACGTAATGGTACAACACTTAGGCCTTTGGTCGATGCATCGTTAGGAAGGGTACGCGTCTCATTTTTAAGAGACTAGTGTAATAAATGAAAGAAGTAAGAAGTAGTGAGTGAAAGTTTGAGAAATGCGTGAGCAGTTGAAAGACGTGTAAGCATTGGTTGAGCATTGCACGGGGTCTTACATACCCGGAATATTTGAGTGGGTGGTGTACAGGATCATTCATGCCTGGAATGTTACTTGAGAGATTCACGGGACGCACGATGTATTAATGTTGCTAGAATCGTTAATGGGAACTTTATAAAGGACCCTTAGTAAGAAATGAACGTTTGGTTGAACCGGGCAGGTGGTAAGTGAATAACATGTGTATTCCTTGTTGAATATGTCCAAAAAAAATTCTAGATAAGTGGGTACCTTGAGGACACTCCTTATTTGGGAAATGGTTTGGTACAAGTAACATGGTGGCGCACTTTATAGTATTTCAATTTATGTTACAATAAACGCATATCACCCCATTTATGTTTATAGGTGCAGAAGATTTCCTACTGGGCGAAATGAATGCTCACCCATATTATTTTCAGGTACTGGTCAAGGAGCATGTGTTGGAGTGCATGGTGTGTATTTCATCTTTTAAAAGCATGTAAGGAATGAGTCATCGCATTACCTCTTGAGCTCTCATTTTGGGTAGATAAATATGTAATTTTAACATTTACGTGAAATTTGGATGAATGTAATAACTTAATTTTTAAATCATGTTTTTATTTATTTATTTATGGGGCATGGGTGCTCATTTAGATTTTTGTTGGTGAATGAACAAGAATAGTTGTGGGGAGACAAGTTGAAAGTAAATTTATAGAATACATGCATGTTTTTATTTAGAAAGGTCTACTTTTATCTTTTAAAAATCGAGGGCGTGACAGAGATTGTAATTTGAAAGTATTTTCTTGGTAAGGTTCGTCTTTGTTTTCCTCAAACTGGAAAGTCTACAATTTGTTTTTCGTTTGATATATAGATTTCAGAGATAGAGATAGAGATAGGGAGAGAACGTTGGGTTGGGTGGGGCCATGGAGGTAAAAGGAAAGGGGAGATGGGGAGAAGGGGGAAGGGATTACGTGAGACGGAGAGAGGAGAGAAAGTGTGTACAACTTTAATGTTCTAATCTTGGCCATTCATTTTCAATGGATGAGATGATGTGTCAAAATTTGTGTTAATGGGGTATTTGGGCCCAATCATCAAAAGTCTATCTAGTCATTACTAGGTCAAATTATCCGGACCAAACAATAGCACCAGGGCCCCCTTCAATTCTGCAAAATATCAACGGCCTTCTAAATCAAATAATCTTGCTTGTGGTCCTTTTTACACTTTTGCCAAAAATGGGTACAGACGGTAATATAGGATATTTAGGAGAGTATTTATATGACACGAACTTGATATGACAATGCTTTTGTATTCTATGGTGATGATATGAAATAAAAAAAGGTGATTCTATTTGCAACCCTTTTTTTCCCATACAACTCAGGAAACTATCCTCAATTTTCTTTGTTGGCTAAAGACCTAAATGCCCCTACAAATCTGAAAAATTTCAGATTTTTTTCGACATTCATACTCCGAAATATGTAAACTTTTTTAACATATCGATGTTGAAACTTTTCATTTAACCAAATTATGCAAGACAAAGTTCAATAATAAATTGTTGACTTAAGTTGCTTTTTTCATCATCATATCAAATTTTACACATTACAACAACCTTTACATTCCAAAAATGATACCTGAGAAATTTCATATATTGTTTCGACAATATAATATTGAAATTTATAGATAATTTCTACGTTTTGATATCGAAATATGTATTTGTAAAATTTTGTAATTTGTCAACATATGTTCTGACAAGATAATATTGAAATTATTACCTTATTTCGACATTTTGATGCCGAAGTTTATACTTGTAAATTTTAGAAATTCGACCTTCAATACAAATCGACATGTGGTTGTTGAAAATGAGTGTGTATTTTGACATTCAAAGTACGAAGGAGTTGAAGGGAATTTTGGGAAGTTTAGGCGTATTTAGTGGATTGGATGAAGTAAATTGGTTTGGGGAATTTTAGTTGTGGGTTGCATAAAGAAAATTGATTGTATGGAGGGGAAAAAGAGTTGCATAGAATCACCCAATAAAAACTAAAATACATGAAAAAAAAAATTATAGATTAATTTTCCTATGTGAAAAAAATTCATATATAAATTTGCCTTAATGATGAATACCCCCTCGTATGAGAAAGGTTAAATTTCATAGAGACCCTCTCATCTATTTTAATTTTCCCTAAACACCCTTAAATCTTTAAAAACGTCCATACACAGCCCATCATCTATTCAAAATTGACAAAACGAAAGTAAGGGAAATTACTACTTCACCCTCGTTTAAAAAAACCATGTATGGAGAGATGGAGAAATTTCTAATCTCTCTCTCTCTCTCTCTACAATTTCTCTCTATAAAACCCACTTTTTGCTCAAGAGGAGAGCATTTGGAGATCTCAGTTGGGGTTGAGTTGGGGCCTTTATATTCTAAGAACGGTGGGCAACGACAACAGCTCCCCTCCGCCGTCGAATAGATTTTTTCGATGCATGTCTTCTCTCACCAGCAACACTGATGATGTCAATATTGTACATCTTCCTTTACTTGAAGAACTCATCATCATCATGCGCCATATCTATACCTATAAGACTGTTTTGCACTAAAATTCTCTCTCTCTCTCTCTCTCTCTCTCTCTCTCTCTCTCTCTCTCTCTCTTTCTCTGATTTTTTTTTCTTTCAACTTGGTTTTATTACCTAAAATCAACAATTGTCGTACATCACCGATTAACTTGAGCTTAAACAGGTATACTACTCACAGAATTGTTTTGATTTAATTTTCAGAACTGTTCGTCTTAATATTTTGGTGTTGGGTTTTTATTGGTTTTAGTGTTCGATTTGTGTTTGATTAAATCGATTTTGACTCGGACTTAGTTGACCAGATAGGTAATTTGGTTGAATCTAGCTTGATTTTGGATAGCAATGGTTGTGTATCTATGTGTTTCTAAGGTGTTAATACAACTTTGTGATTGGTTTCAATGTATTTGGAACTTGAATTTTGATTGGCATCCTTGAATTTGATAGGTTTCTAGTTTGAATTTGATTAGTTTCTTGGCGAGAGAGGGCAGACTAGGTAGTTTGGGAGTATGGCGGCTGGGTTGAGGTTGCTGTCGATGCCAGCTTTTATTAGGCTAGCGTCGTTGTCTAGAAGCACCACGTTGGATGACAGTTCTCTCTCTTTCTCTCTAGAGAGAGAAGGGGTATTTTCATCCAAATCACACTTTTGGTCTTTGATACTTAATGAACCTTTGACAGAAGGGGTCAAATTGCATAATGTTCATAGATGAGAGGGTGAGTTTGGACCTTCTTGGAATAGATGAGGGGGTGTCCATGAAATTTAACCTATGAGAAATAACAATGAACCCCTACGGATTCGATGTGTGTTTCACTACCATAATTGTCTATCCAAACAAATAATGGAATGATTCAAAAGTGACTTACATCTAAAAGTTCACCCCCCTTCCTTTAATAAAATGCAATAAAAAACTATCAAAAGGGATCTTTAGTACACGACAAATCTATTTTGTAGATTGTGCAATTCAATTACTCCCTCCGTCCCCAAAAGTTGGATACTTTTGGGAGTTCCAAATTTTAAGGGAAAAAATTTTATTATATTTTGAAAACTCAAACTTTCAGATATTACTCTTGAAAAGTGTGAAATGACTTTTTTGTCTTATGTGCAAAAGAAAGGGTAAAATGGAGTGTTCACCTAGATTTGCTTTTAACTTTTCACATTGAACAAATTTTATGGGACAAGCAAAAGCATGGAAGTATCCAACTTTTAGGGACGAAGGGAGTATATGTTTAGTGCCTTTAGGCACGGACAATTTCTAGCATTTCCTATCCTCTTTTTGTCGTATCCACAAACCTCACTAAAAGTGACTTTGCGTTAATGACTTAGCGTTGATATCTAGTAAGGATTACCTCTCACATGTCTAATTCATGAATAATATTTACTGTTGCTAAAAGTAGTTCTCAATGTTATTTAAGACTAATCCAAACCAATCACAATTTTTCATAATCTACCCTCTTCTAATCCAACCCTCCTCATCCTCCTCCTAACATTTGATTTATCAACAAAGCACAATAGTACATTGATACCTAAGTCAGGCAACTTCAGAGATCTTCTTGCTAATACTGATTCTTGCATGCATTGATGTGATCGTTCCCACCCCCATCAATAACTGAAATACAGTTCCACAAATCATAAGAAATGATTCATTTAAGAGCTTTCGGTGTTTCTCTCTGATGTGGCATACGATTCATGTGAACGGTTACGAATATATGTGTATCTGAGGGGGACTGTGATGACCAGCATCGTGAATTCGTGATTGGTCTCATTCGTCATAATGGCATAAATGCCTTGGCGACCATCCTAATATATCAACACCCAAAAACTGAGTCCCCTCTCAAATCTAAACAAACAAAAGAAGAAATGATTCATTTAGTTTCTAGATGAAGCAAGAAAAGAGGGGAGAAAATCTATATGTTTTTTTTTTCTCTTAACGAAAGTAAGTATTGTTAGTGAGGTTTGAACCACGCCATCAAATCAAGTGCATGGGAGTACCACTTGCCATCTGTATAACATGACTAGCATGTGCTGATTAAAAAAAAAAAACATGACTAGCATATGCCTGTGCTTGAAGGCATGGCCTGAACAATCAATGTTAAACTTTGTTTCGGGTGTTGTTACCAAGGCTTGAGCACACACTATAAAATAAAAAATTACTTTGGGCTAAAGTTTGCACAAATAGATAGTATGTCAAACGATTACAAATCCAAAAGAAGGTTTCTATCTTTGAACCAGGAGTGATGGTAAATCCATTGGTGTGACCCCATGGGAAACTAAACTCCCTCTTTCTCTGGTTGTTCTCCCTGAAAGTGAACAACGGTGAGATGATGATCAGTGACGGAGATGAAGCCCTCGCTCTCAAGTTGTGCCTAGGCCTACGCACTTAACACACAATTAGCACCGGACTGGACAGTAGAGTCTAGAACGGTACTCTAACAGTCAAGTAGATGAAGAAAATGAAGTGTAGATCTAGAGTTTTGAGAGGAGAGTTGTGCGTACATTTTTCTAGGTGGTGAAGTTTACCTTTATAGGTGAGCCTTGGCTTGATCTCCAAGCATAGCTATGCTCATCACATGACTTAACCGCTCAGTTGACGTCACGATGACGAGCTCAAAGGAATATTCTTCAATCACATGCCTCCAGTAAAAATGCTACATGTGTCGTAATCGTTTGGATGACATCACTTGTCATGATCATGGTTTGTTACACGCACATGCATTAACTGCTCTGCTGACTCAGCTCCTGGTCTTTCGGCATGTTTCAGCATCACAAAGTCGGTTTAGGTCACCCCTCAAGTGTGCCCCGAGGTCTTTTGACATTAACTTTGAAAACTCGCTAATGAGTCAAGTATGGGGTAGGTCTCGATGAATATCCGAAGAGTCCCTCTAAGATAGTCTCTCGGTGACCTTCAAAGAGGTGTCTCTTTACATGAAATGAGTGCTCGTTATACGCGGACCCCTACAAACTCATTAATTAGAATTCCTCAAGCTTCCCCCAATTTTCAATTATTTATTTGTTACTCATTTTGAAAGGAGCAAAAGTTAATGATCATCAGAAGAGCGAGATGGACTTTTTTGTCATGTGACTGGTTACGTTGGTTTGTAAGAAAAAGTTTTTAAATGGGGTTTTTTGGTCTTTTTACCTGTTGGCAAAGTTAACGATCTCATTATAGTTAAAATTTTAATAACGTTCACTTTTGCTTTACCTTTTATTGGCTGAAATAATATAGATCCAAACAAAAAGTGATTTCATCTGTAGTAAAAAATGAATTGCAGGGGTGATACTTGTACCATTTCAACTTATAAGAGAGTAATATTCACCCTCTTTGTGAACAAAATTGTACTTAGAAAACTTGGATCGGTCATGGGTAACATCTAATACTACGAGGTACGTGTAGGAGTGTTTTTTGAAAATGGTTAAAGTAGAAGGGGTGTGGAAAACAGAAGGAAACAGCTCAACTGGCATCTTAAGAACTGCAGGGAAATTTTCTGGCATTGGATTTAGAACAAAGGAAAAAACCCTACGACGGTCACCAAGAACAAAAACCCTGCAAACTCAAGCGGCCTAGGTTCACGGCAAGTCTTCCAGTCGATTCAACGCTTTCAATCACAGAGGTTCACGTCTCAAACCAAATGTAAGCTTCTAATCACTTCACCTAAACTCGCATATCTGCATTTCAATTGGCAGTGAAGATAATAGTCCTTCGCTCGAAAAATTGCTTGTCTCATTCAAAACCCTAGCAAATGACTGTACACATCTGTAGAAATCTCATCTCACTCTCTTTCAAGACCCAAAATCATTTAGCACTCAACAAACCTCAATATATCTCTACCCTTTTCTCTCTTTTCTTCTTCTCCTCTTCCTCTAGACGGCACCCATCAAACAGCAGCATATCCCTGTCCGACTACTTGCTTTCCCACCACCAATTCTCACCCGAAACTGTTGCAAAGTTATCCCCTAGGAAGTTGTTGAAAAACCCAGAAAAATCAGATTCCATAGTCTCATTCCTCAAGGAAAATGGCTTTTCAAAGACCCATCTAGAGGTAATCATCAAACGCTTCCCAAATATTCTCACAGCAAATCTTGATCATACAATCAAGCCCAAAATCAAGATACTTATTGACTCGGGTTTCTCCTCATCAGACATTGCTGATATTATCTCAGCCGACCCATGGATTCTAACGAAAAGTGCTGATAATCAGCTGGGCCCGTCGATTTTGGCCTTGAAGAGTGTTTTGGGCTCTAATGCAGGAGTCGTTAGGGTCTTAAAGATTTGTGGGTGGTTTTTAAAATGTGATTTAGAGAAGACTATGGTGTCTAATGTAGAATTCTTGAAGAGTTGTGGAATAAGTTCTATACAGATAGTAAAATTTGTGTATAATTTTCCGAGGCTTTTCTTGCATAAACCGAAGAGTATGCAGGAATTAGTTAGGAGGGTAGATGAAATGGGGATGGATAGGAAGTCCCATGCTTTTCTTCAGGGTATTCGGACTATGAGTTCCATGAGCTTAGAAATTTGGGAACTCAAATTAGAGCTTTTCCGCAGGTTGGGTTTTTCAGAAGATGACATTGTGTCCGCATTTAAGAGGTCGCCTCAGGCATTTGCAGTTTCAGAGAAGAAAATTAAGGAGGTCACACAGGTTCTCCTTGGTAATGGGAGACTCGATATCTCATTGATTGTTAGCCACCCACAGTTGCTACATTTCAGTGTTGAAAGCAGGCTCAAGCCACGGCTACGAATTGTGGAAGTTTTGGAAAGCAAGAATTTGCTTATGAGAAAGTTTAGTATCTCAACAATATGCAAGATCTCGAATAAGAAGTTCCTCGATATATTCGTGCTTCCTTATTCAGATGAAGTTGGCAAACTGTATATCCCCAATGCAATCTCTTAGGCTTTGGATATATGCGGCGTCAGTGTGTAATTATCACATCTGCATATTTAGTTGTTGGGTGTATTCCAGCCCAAGTGGCCTTGTTGTGGATTAAAACTTATGAGTTTGCCAAATGGAAGGAATTCTTCTCAAAAAGGAACTGGTGGTATGTTGGCCCTTTTACTGTATTAGATTGTTGCACTTTTTGTGTATCAATTTCGATTCTCGAGGACTAATCTCAGAATTCATGGATTGTTATTATTGTCTCATTTCAACTTAGTTATTATGCTTTATTTTTCTCTCCTGTTCGCAACTGAAGCATCAAGTTGAATACCCGTGTTTAATAATCTATCAGCTGCTCAATCCAAAATTCGAATTTTGTTTTTGTATTTCACTAAAGTGTTAAGTTGGAGCATGCCTGCCACGGTCTAGTTTTTATTTCACCTGTGATGACCATTTTCTATACTCTATCCTAATCTATTTTTTTGCTCTGTAAACCATATCAATTTGGAAAGCCATAAAGTGGTTAAAACCCATCCGTTTGTCCACACCAAGCTTGGGAAAATTCTGTTACTCATCTGGGTCATTGGGGAGGAACGTCATAAGGACTTTTTTGTGGATATGAGAGTTGCATTTAACAACATGAACTTCTCCGACACATTAGATTCTTAGAAGTATACAATGCTACTCGGGGTCCTTGAAAACCTTATAGGTTTCATGATTGTAATAACTTTATTAAGCTTTTACTTGTATGGAAAAATGACCATTCACCAAATTTCCCACCTGTAGTAGGTCCCGAGTCACTGATAGAAGCATAGGTTGAGTTTGTAACTCTTAAACTACCTTGGTACTGGAGTTTACTAGAATTTCTCCATTAAAGAAGCTTAAGAATGCAGAAAATCTGTTCGAAGGGCAGGCAAGTGGAGAGGTCTAACATATGTCTAGTGTCCAATGTTATTTTAAAATTGTCTAGTAGGACAAGCTGAGTTTGTTTTGTAGTAGTTGTTATGATAGCGAATCTGAATGCTATGACTCTTAGAAGCCATTAGGAAAAAAAGGGGATCCATTTATTTGCTGTTTTATTAATGAGGAAAGGGATGAAAGGAACTGTGGTGGAAAAAACAAGAAAGCAAATGGGGAAGAAATGCCACGAAATGAACGTATTTATTTTTCTTTCCTTGTATATGTGTGGCATTTATTTGCTGTTTTAAAAAATTGGAATTTCGCCTAACAAAATTCTCTTGGTGTCCAAATTTTGATTTTCTTTTTTGATTTTTGTTTCTGTTTTTTGGTGCTCACAGTTTCCTAAGACAAAAATGATATTTCACTAGCTTATTCTCTTTTCCTCCTCCCATGTTGTTCCCAGCTCCAGATAGAGCAGGCCTTTTGGCGTGGCTTTTTATCATGTAAAAATAGTTGCTTTTCGATCAGAGTCCTCAACTTCCCATCTGAATAATGAGTCAGTAGAAGCTCAGAGTGGTCCTTACCCTGGGCATATGTTTTAGCAAGTAGAAACTAACAGTCTTCCTTAAAAAGATGTATAGTAGCCGTTATATGTCTTTGATTTCGCTTAAGGTTAGTGAGTTGTTTATATAGTTGCCCATTATCTATCTTTTGTTTTTATCTCAATGATTAGTTTTGCCAAATACATGAAAATTGTAAACAATTTACGCAATTGCTTAAATTTTATGTGGATAATTCCATGACTGATAAACGAGATGGAGAGATGGAGATGGTGATGGCGGGCAGGAAAATATTTGATCATTTGTTGTTCTTGATGCAGTATTGCAGTCCATGTGATCAGATTGAGACTCTTATTTGACAGCCTTTTCCATGGATCCATAACACTTGCTTTCTATAGGTATGTTTTGGACATAGTTTTGCTCTTAGGGAAACAATTTATCGGCTATTTATTATTTTATAGCAATGCTACTTATATCACTCCAAATTCCAACGAGCTTGAATCCAATAGCTTTGCTTTATAGTGTCAGGGTGACTTGTGTGTGCAAAATAGATTTTTTTTTTTTTGATGAACAGGAAAAACTTCCCTCAGGATGCAAAATATGTTTGTAAGTAGAGTTTTCTTGTTTAAGGTTAAGGCTTTAATCTGAGATCCGATGGAGGAAATGTTTTCTATTTCTTCCCCAGAACATAATTTACTCAACCAACACATTCTGCTTAACCACCACTCCCAGGATTGTGTATTTGGGAGTTGTTATATACTATCTGTTGCACCCCCCTCGGAAAATTGTTGAAGGAATATTGACACCTATGATTCTGTTATTTATTCACCAACCACATTAAATTACGTGTTAGTACTAGAATATAAAAGGGAGAATCTTACGAGATTTCAATTGAGACGCGAATTGTTATCATCAATTAGGGGAGTGCTTCGGTATCTCCCCCTTGTCTAGGTGACACCATATCCCCCCCCATTTACAGCCATTTGATCTTGGCAAATTGATCTGAGCCATTGAATTAACAAATGGGAAAAATTCCCTGTCCCCTCAACCGGTTACCCTTTGGGGCCGTTTAACCCAAAATGGGTTAAGTAATCAGGGGTGTAACCCTGATGCTACCTTTTTGCTTCCCTCTACTCTGCACAATCGATCTTCCCACCACCACCACCACTAACCTCTATATGGCGCTCAAAGGTTTGATTACTGCTGAAAATCCACGACCTCTGAACATCCCGCGATCTCTTTCGTGTTGGCTGAGGATGGCTCGATTACTGGTGTGCTAGGGTTTCAGTCCTGATTTCGTTCTGTGTTCCACCCAAAGGTTTGTTCCTTCTCGTCTATTTTTCCACAATCTGAGAGAAATAGGTCTCACACTCCGCTGTTTGGGTAAAAAATAATAATTTCCTGGCTCAATTTTCTTGGGGCTACTGCCATATTTTGATCCTAAGGCCCGGGTTTCAACAAACTGCTATGCGCCTATGCCCAAGGAGTCCCATCAGATTTTTTAATCCTACAGTTTGTTCAGCTGTGACGACAGTTCCTAATAGGTAACTCCAGGAACTAGAATGAAAAAAACTATTAAATAATTTGCTGTGCAAAAGATCCTGATATGGCTTGATTATTCACAAGGCTCAGTTCTCAATCTTCATTCAGTAGGATGTGATAATGAATTTGGGGTTTGCAAAAATTATATATGTACAGGGTTTGGATTTTCTATCTAGCTTATGTTATAATTCAAGAGTACTGGGGCTTTTGTTTTCCCCCAAATTTGACCTCCAGTTTTGTCGTCCTCTGAAATCTCCAAGCACCACCACCACTGGCAAGTTGCAACACCCATTGCATCAGGTTTTGATTTACAACTATTTAGGTTTACTATGTTTTCGTTGAATAATATATTGGGCTTTTGTTTTGATTAGTTCGAAACTATTGGCTCTGGAATGCCAGGCTGAGTATAGAATAAGATTACCAATTTTTTCAAGTATATGTTCTTCTTTTCAATGCTCTTTCCTCAGGAATTTTAGTTTTCTAATCCCCTGGAGCAGAACAAGTTAATGCTATGGGCTTTTGGTTGTTTAAGAAAATGATTTAGTAAATCGAGGGAGACAGAACAAGAAACCTATTTCGTTTTTTGTTCTTAAATTTATTTATTTTCCTTCGACTTATTTAGTATTTCGATGATACCCAGTTTCTTTCTGATTGATTAACCTTAGTTTCCATACTAATTGCTCAAGCCCAACTACATTTTATTTGCTTTCTCTTCTGTAGTTGGAGAAGAATCAATGCTATATTCAGACCTATTACACCGGTCGAGGCAAAGTCATGGTTCAGAGAGTCCTTGGCAGTTTTGATATGATTTTTCCCCTTAATTCTTGCCCAAATACAAGGCTAGGATTTTAATCTTCATTTAGTAGCTTGTCAAAATCTTTCAAGGATTTGCATAGATTATGCATTTAGAGGGGTTGAATTTTGTTTAATTGGGGTGTGAGTTTCCATTCAGATAAGATTTTGGGCTTTCATATTGTTTCATTTCGAAACTACTATTGACTATTTATTAGTGTCAAAATTCTATTGTTGGAACTGTTAAGTTCTCTTTGCAGGATGTGTTGATAACATTATTTTGGCTATTTCGGATGGGTTTACATTTCTTTCTGTGTTTCCATTTAGAGGGATTGATTTTGGACCTTCATGCATTCTAATCTTGAGCCAGATCTTAACGAGTATTGCTTGGGTTGTTTTTTTTTAGATTTGATTAGCCTATTCGCCTAAATCTATGTCTGCAGTTTGTATATCCTTAATTTATAATCGATCAGAACCTACTCACTCTGAAAATCTTAAATCCAACAGGCATCCGTTTGGGCTCTCATATTGTTTCATTATTTGTATCCTATGCATTTAGATCCAATGTCTGTTTGGTTGGGTTATTGACAATGCTACCTAAAACATTGAGGTATTTATAAATGGCAGGTGTGGGCACTGTAAAAAGCTTGCTCCTGAGTATGAGAAGCTTGGCTCAAGTTTCAACAAGGCAAAATCTGTTCCGATTGGAAAGGTTAGTGTTGAGACTTCTCCAAGGTTTGGATTTTTTAGTGCTTCTTGTTGTGTGAAAATATGTAAAGCTGTTGAATTCACAGAGTAAGGCTTATAAGCATGTCCATTTATGTACGGGTATAATTGTTGACCATTAAAGTCACCTATAAGATGAACTTCCTGCCCATGAGGAAGCATATTTTTCATAATTTGAACATTAGCTTATGTTAGCTGATTTGGCTATTGAAACTTGAGCCAACACGGATAACCTGTCTTGCCTCGGGAGCTTGAGCTATTTGGAAACAAAGCTTCCTCATGACTACAACTGATTACATACTGGCCTAGAATATCCATCTTTTCATGCCATTTCCTGGTAATAAAAGGTTTATGTACTTCTCATTTCGTATAGCACAAATAATGCTAAACATTTTGAAGCATTTTCACATCAATAAATAATTAAATATGTACGGAGATTTTTCTCTTCACTGTTAAGGTTTTTTTGATAGGACATCATGCTTTGGCTGAGCAACGGGAGAGGACACCTTAACCACCCTCGGGCTTCACCTGTATCAATACAACTATTGCTTTTTTTGGAAGTTCTAGTTGCACATTTTTGAAATGCGAAATTAGAGGCGGCAATTTGAACTCATTTTTATGGACCCACCCAAACCCGTCCAATTATAATCAGCCCAAACCTACCTATATCTAAATATGGTTTCTAATGGGCTCAACTTATTAAACCCACTTATGCTTGGGTCTTAGATGGGTAGGTAATGGGTTAGAAATGAGTCCAATTTAGAGAAACTCATCTATTCTATCTACTCATAACAAAAACTCCTCTTGGTAAGGCTCTTTCAACTTCGGATGAATTTCAGTCGACTCACTCTCTCTCTCTTGATGGAATTCTGTGAAATTAAAATCTTTGAATTGGCAATTTGGAACAGAAGCAGATCCCAAGGAGGTAAAGTTAACAAGGAGAGAGAGTTATCTGTAACTCTGTGGAAGGAATGGAGGGACGGAAGACAAACCAGAGGAGAAATTGAAGCGCGAGATTCATGCCTTGCTTTTGCTTGGTGACGTGACATGGCGTGTAACGACCCGTCACCACCTTACTGATTCTAAATAAAATAAAAGTAGGAAAATGATAATGCCACGATCCTTTTTTATCATGCCAAGACTATTTGGGTTGTCTGACAAATTTATCCTTGTGAGACGGGAGTCCACCTGCATTTCAGGTGCATCTTTTCTGTCTCTTTTCATTTCTGTCCTCTCTTCTTCCTGTACCTATCCTGTAAAACTGCCACCAGCCCACCACAATAACCACATATGCTCACGGCAAAAATCTGAATCGACCCCTCTCTATCAATGAGATATTGTCCCAATATGCAGCTAAATTTCAAAAATCGAGATGGGAATGAAAATTGAGGAAAGTTTCAAATGATCTCAGTGAGTTGGTGCTTTTAGAACAAAGTTTCTTCAATTACTATTGTAATATTCGGGGGCCACTTGTGGTTCTGATTGAAATTGCAATTGATGAAGGTTTTGGGAGTTTGGGATTGAACGCGTCACCCAGAAAGGCCTCTCCTACAGTTCTTTTTACTTTTTATTTGCCTATTTTGCTTTGGGGATCATTATTTTGATTTGCAGAACCACAATATTCTGCAAATCAAGAGATGCTCTAAAGCTAATCCTGTTCTTTTTCTATTTGCTTTGCACTGCCCTTTTGTTGTGTTTCCTTTGGCTTTGTTGTAAGTGGTGGGTGAGAGAGAGAGAGAACATGTGAAGAATGGAAAAGGGAAGAGAGCGTTTGTTTGAACTCGGAAGTTGGAAAGGGTAAAAGTGTCAGATAACTGAAACAGTCGTGGCATCATAGAAAAGCATCGTGGCACCCTAAAAGTATTGGGTAATATATAAGGAAACGCCCACTAGCTATTGTTAACTTGAGGTTAATTTTTTGAGTCATGTGATTAGATTAAGAGTTTACAGGTCAACTGGGTTGGGTTACATGAAGCAAGAATGCTTTTATTAAGACTTAAGAGATGCAAGAATACAAGCCCTTCGGGTAAAGGCCAACAATACGTAGTTTTTGGTTCGTGATGCATTTTACAGGAGTTGAAATAGTACTGCTGTATTTCCTATTTCAGACAATTGGCCAAGAGGCCAAGTTTGGGGACTTTAATAGATTTCTGTCCTGTCACTTATTTTAAAGCTTCTAATACATGAATTAGAAATTTTTGAAGGTTTAAGGACAATATTAGATAAAAATGCTCTTAATGAACCCTTTTAGTTCATGCACTCTTTCAAGTAAAACAAAACCCGACATGAAGACTATATTTTGCATCGGACAAAAAAGAAAAACCCGACAATATTATGGCTTAGTGTTTCAAGACTTTTTTGATGAGGGAGAAACAGGATGGGTGGGTATTTTGATGAGACATCAAGATTTTTGTTCTCTCTCTCTCTCTCTCTCTCTCTCTCTCTCTCTCTCTCATGTATGGATTAATTGATGCTATGGGACAAAATTGATTTCTTTCTCTTCAATTTTAGGAGTGGGTTCAATTTTGGAGTTCAATTTTTTGAGGGTTTAGACTCTTTGGGGGTAGGGTATAGTGAGTTTAGACACTTAGGGTATCATACGGTTTCATAGGATTTTAGAAGTTTAGGTACTTTCATTGGCTTTGGAGGTTTAGACACTTTCATACGATTTTGGGGTTAAGGCACTTTCATACAGTTTTGGGATTTAGACATTTTTATAGGCTATTAGGGGAATTTTTGGAATGTGGAGGTGATTTTTCTTCTTGACATTAAGAAATTAGTTTGTGTCTTATTTACAAGATTGTCTCCTATATCATGTCCTTATCGAATAGAGACCCTTCCTATTTTGGCCAAATTAATAGAGGCACAAATGACAAAACAACATCCAATATTGATTGTTTTGGGAAAATAGCCTCAGGTCAGCTCATTGGATCTGGAATTGGATTCTGTTAACCTGGGAAAATTTTGGATGCCAAGCATCAATCTCGGTCGTCCAAAAGTATTTTAGACGACTCAGATTTTAGAGAGAGAGAGAGAGAGAGAGAGAGAGAGATGGGAAAATAGGGTGGGTTGGGATTCAGTATGACTTAACCCGTTTTGACACACCCATGTTCAACCTATCTAATATTGACCCCTATACGACCTGCTCGTATTTTGCCCACGACTCATTGCCACCCGTCCAAACCCACCTATTTGCCACCTCTATGCAAAATTATGAAATCCTCTTGGAGCAAGGCCACGTGGCCAAGCCCGATGCTCAGTGGTGGCCGCATGTATGGATAAGGGGTTCAAGCGTTGGACTGAAATTTTCTACTGCCGTGTATATATAATTTTGGGTATTTTGGTAATTTTGCCCCCATACCGTATAGATTATTTTCTAATCTTGCCCCAAGTAACAAAAAATAAATATAACTATGCGCAAATAATTTTTTCAGATCACCTCCAATCTTTTCCTTTTTTTGATGGTCTCAGAACTTTTTAACTTTCTTTATGATTGGGTATCCACACCCAATTATTTTAATGTTTTACACCGATTGCTTTTGCCTTTTAATTGGTCTCTCTATACATGGTCATAGATATGCAACTCTAAGAGCTTAACAATCGTTTTAATGAGGTGAACACTAAGTTACTTATTTTTGTTGCATGTCTTAATCCATCAATCTCATTTGCAACTTTTGACAAGCAAAGGTTGAATCGCTTTGCTGAATTTTATCCTAAAGAATTCTTGGATATTCGATCATTTAATGAATGTTATCTTCCATCATAAAGCGGAGCACAACCACATAGATAATTTTCTTTTTTGTGTTTCCATTATTATTTAACTCCTCTCTCTCTCTCTCTCTCTCCCAAGTAATACGACAAACTACTTTTTGATTGAATTGATCTCTTTTCGTTTAGTATTCTAATGTAATCCATTTGTCCTATTTTGATAGATCCCTACGAAAAAATGTGTAATTTTTAAAAATGTGTAATTTTTAAAAATGTGTAATTTTTAAATAAAAAATAAAGTATTCATTCATTTAATAATTTTTAAATTTTTCTCACCAAATTAAAGAACTAATCGAGATCTTTAATTTAGTACAAAGAAACTTAGAAAATTAAGTGCGAAAATACTTTAAACTTTTATTTGAAAAATTAACATACTTTCGAGGGACCATCAAAATTGAATGAAGGAGTATATGGCTATAAATTTTGAACTTGCTGATGGTAAATCCTGCGGCCGCCCCTGTCGATGCTAATGTTCTGGGGCCCGTAACCAAATTTTAATTTGTGTCCTTTTATATTGTCTTGAAAGATCAATTGGTTTTTCAGTCAAATAAAAGGGGGAAACCCCACTCAACGAATTTCATTCAAACCTCAAAAAATAATTTTTGAATGCAAAATAATCTATTAGGACCCGATTGGATGAGGTTAAGGGAAGGGGATAACTTTTGGAGGGGGTATAAAGCCTAATGTGACACATTTAGCATGGTTTGGTTGGGCAAAAATGTAGAAGAACAAATTTTCACCCCTCCAAAAGTTATTTTCAGCAAGGGGACAGAGGAGTATAATTTTTGGGCATCCCTCCCCCTACCCAAAAGTTATGCCCGGGTATAAGGAAAAAATAACAACCCCTCTCCCATATTTCAACTACAAAAAACCTTAACCCCATTTTATCCTCCATCCAAACCAAGTACTATTTTATCTCCCTTTTTTAATACCCCATCCAAACTAACTACTTTTTTTATTCTCCCTCCATAAATATCACATTAATACGGTCAACCCTCTAAAAAATAATACCTCATCTTATCTTATACATCATCTATAACTTATCCCCCCAAATTTTAGTATCATCTAACCGGGGCCTTGTGGTATAAACAATTGCAATCTACTCTAGTAAAAAAATACTCCTATACATTTTCCTCTTTCAATATTTTATTTAGGTCAAGTCAAATTATCTTGTTTAGAACGAAACTGGGGTGGGTGCTGCACTGTGTGTTGTGTGGTCTACACCGCGGTTGCGCATGCTTCGTTTCGATGATTGGAGACGTCCATTGCATACAGCTCATTGAATGCTACAAGTATACCAAAATCAATTCGATCGGATATTATTGAGTGCCTTATCGAATCACATATAACTTGAAAAGAATGGATTAAGTGGTTTTGATCAAGTGTTTTGGATCCATTAGGAATAATTTTGTTTTCAAGTTATATGTGTACTGATGAGGCACTTAACGAAATCTCAATCGAATTGATTTTTAGTATACTTGTAATACTGGAAAAGCTCTACGCGGTGGACGTCTCTCATCGTTGGAACGATACCGACGCAGCCACGTTGTGGACTGCACAACACATTGCACTACATCCACCCTGGTTCCATTTAATGGTGTTTGCAAATTAGACAAGGGAAACAAGAAGTTAGTTACGTCCATCTACTTTTTCCAGAAAATAATGTTAACCTCTTATGGTGTAGCCAATATTTTATGTTATGATAAGGGATACCGCAAAAAAGTGAGTTATAACATAGTCATAACTATTATGCCATTTTGAAAAATGTTACTCCTTCTAATAACTATTTGTTATGCCTTTAATAGTTTATGTTACATAACATAACATGCTATGCATTCTAATGATTTTTTGTTATGTCTTCTAATAATTTTTGTTGACTATGCTATGTCTTTCAAGTAATTTTTGTTAGGTAACATTGTAGCATCTTCCACTCCTGTAAAGAGAGAGTTCTTGAATGAATTTTATGAGATAAAATGAGAAAATTGATTTTTAGTTTGTGTTTTATAGATGAGTGATAAAATCTATAAAATAGTTAGTTTTCCCAATAGATAAAATCTAGGTGATAAAATAGTTGTGGACCACTATGAGTGCCAAAAATGATTGATAAAATCTAGTGTGATAAAATTTATTCGTAAAAAATAATTATAAAATCAAATAATCCATTCAAAAACTCTCTAAAGTTGTAAATTCCAAAATCTGTTTCCTTTTACTCTTTTCCATGCGGCATATGTGGAGAAATCCCAAATGGGAAAACCCCTACAGAGTTTAAAGCCTTTGACCCCGGTCTCCTCGTCGCAAGTATTTCAAGGACCTTTGATGCAATTCAAGTTCCAAGGAAAGTTGAGTTATTCTCCTAACAAATTGAGTATCGTTCTTTTGCAGGATACCTTGGGCCAAAATGCTAATATATGCCAACTAGATTTATTAATCCATACTCTTGTCTCTTAAAGTTTGACACTTTTGAAACAGTGTGTCATTTTAAAATATCTATATTTTTTAATGTAAATGTCAAATAATATGCAATATGAATCTTGTTTGATAGATTTTAATTAGTTTTATTAAACAAATTTTTCAAAATCACATAAAACGTTATAAATAAAAAGATATAAACAATCTAAAATGACACACAATCTCAAAAAAATCAAAAGTTTAGAGACGAAGGGAATATTATGTTAAGATTTACTAAAAAATACTGTATGTCAGAATGTGTAAATAGTGTACAAAAATAGAGAGGTAAATACATTGAAAAGTGTAAAAAATGCACTAAAGATCTAGAGTGCGGTTTTTTTTTTTTTTCCAGTGCTTATTAGTAAGAACCGTTTCGTGTTCGTTAATTTTTAGCCAAAATTTTATGGGTTATTAATTCCTCTCGAAGGGAGGAATCAAAAAAAAAAAAAATTAATACTGAAACCCAATTTTTTTTTTTTTGAAATAATCCAAGAAAAAGTTTAAAAACCCCTGATTTTTTTGGTTTTTGGGCTTTTTCTTGGATTTTTTTAAATAAAATAAAATTAATTCAACCTTTATTCTTGTTTCTGGGAGAAAGAACACAACCAAGAATTGACAAACCAGGTATTTCATTCGCCATAAGTTGGGCAATTTCATTCATCTACTCTCTTCAACTGCATTGATTATAGAAAACTTCATTCATCTAATTCCAAATGCACAACAAAAATCACTCACGAAGCAACACAACAAGGTTTTATATTTACATTACTAGATTATATGTAGTAAATTTGTTACACTAAATTAACAGAAATTCAAAATGATGACCTGAAAACCATCAGATTATAGATACAGGATTTATACCCACAGACCTAATTGGCAGATTCACTAGAATGAGTTCATTTCCAGTATATAACTTCTGCTCTTGAGCAGCTTCTCCACCGCCTCCCCATACAACCCCCCTCCAAACGCCCCATACGCCATCATTCCACTAACCTCCTCCTCCTCCTCCTCCTCCGTCTCCGCCCCACCGCCACCACCGTTTATCGGCTTCACCACCACAAGCGTCGCCCCCTCCATCAAATCCCCGCCCGATAGCTCCAGCCTCGGCACGTGCCTCATCCTCATCCTCACTGCGGGAACCTTGGTTCTATTATTCCTCCACCACACCCCCCTCCTGTTCCCTCCACCTCCACCTCCACTACTACTAACCGCCTCCTCCTTTTCTTCCTCTTCCCAACTCTCTCTACACTCCTTCAACCCGTCTCTCTCCATAACAACCGTACCTTCTTCTTCCTTATCCCTCACCACCAACCTCTCCAGTGCCTCCTGCTCCTTAACCACCTCCTTCACCATGTAATAATGCCTCGTCGACGCCGCAATCAACGCCGTTATCGTCCACACCACCCTCATCTTCAACCCTCCCCCAACCAAATCCCCTCCTCCTACTCCGGCAGTGGCAGCCGTGCGAAACCCTAGAATGACGCAGCTCCTCAGCGTCTTGCCGAATTCCGCTCTCCACCTGATCACAGCCCCCTTCTCCAACCTCAGATCCCCAGACGGAAGCTCGAGATGCAGCTCCCTTACCCTCTCGAACCCGCGGAGGATCTGGGCCGGCGACTTCTGCGATCGGGTCGGGTCGTGCAGCTGTTTGGGGGAAACCAGATCGAAAATCGGCTTGAAGATGGATCTGAGGAAGGTGAGGAGGGCTGAATCGGCCGAATCGGAGGCGGAGACGATCCGGTCTACTGTGAGGAGGAGGGTGTCGGCTTGGGGGACGAGGGAGTTGAAGCGCTTGGAGACGGATCGGCAGCGGATTAGGGTTTTGATGTCGGAGATTCGGTTGAAGATGAGGTGGATTAGGGAGTCTGGTACTCGGTCGAATCCGCCGTCGTCGTTTTCTGTTTCCGAGCAGTACTGCAGAATCGTCGTCATCAGTAAATTAAATGGCGAATATCACAAGGAAGAAAGAACTAGGAGGAGATACTCCGAAATTGGAAATGGTGATGAAGAAAGAGGAAATGCGGGTGGGAAAACATTATGACGACGATTAAATTTATGAGCAGAATTGAGAGGGGGTTGGGGATTTTGAGGGAGGGAGTTTGACTGTTGACTTGTGCGCGATTTCATCGCACCACCCAATCGACCGGAGTTAAAATACTCAAAATATCCTTCGTCATACCTCAAATATAGACCATTTAATACACATTTGTATAACTGAAATTAGGTCGACCGAGCTTGCTATCTCTAAGGAAAGGCAAAGTCCCATAATTAGAAAACTAACTTCAATGCGGAGATGAAAAACAAGGACTGGGCCAGACTACAAGTATGCTTATGTCATTCCTATATTTTTTACTAGTAATTTTTTTTTTCATTTGTTATTTTTAATCTATTACATGAGAAAAAAGAAATGAGACTCGATCTCGAAGTGTAGTGTATAATATCCAACAACTCTATCGCACAAGCTAACCACAACTTTCTCATTACAATATATTGACTGCTTTATTATTATTTTAACGAGTAGATTTGAAAATGACTTTTTCAAGAAAGTCATCTTAAAAATACTCTCTCCGTCTCAATTTTATAGTTTATTTTAGGAGTCTATGTCACTTTTCAAAATGTTATATTTTATAATTTACATTGTTTTGGTGTTTTTGAACACTTTGTTTATTAGATTAAATTAAAATCTATCAAATAAGATTCATATTACAGTTAAAATGTATTACCGATTAAAATATATAATTATTTTTTTATCCGATTAGAATTGAATGAGAGACTATTAAATTGGGAGAGAGTATTTTTGAAGCCAAAATCAAATAACGACTTCCTGCAGGCCAGATTCAAAAAAAAAGAAAAAGGTGGAGTAGGAGTGACGATAATGAAAAAAGGGGGCGGAGTAGGCGGGGCCGCGGGGTAGGGCCGGAGGAGTAGCATTGTCTGAGGGGCGGTGCAGCGGTTCTGTTATGGGCCCTCAAAAGGGTGCCGTGCCGTCACTGGGCTGTCACGGATTATGGGTCAATGCAAAGCCTTGTCGCTTGAAATAAAGAGGATGCCGCGGCCGCGAGAAACAGGCAAGGCTGTCATCGTAGCTTTTACTCATCTCCCTTTAAAATTCCCAAAGACTGATGAGTATAGAGTTTACAGAAATACTAGGATTACTCCACTTGTTAGAGCAATTTCACCCCTTACTAATTTTTTTTATTCAAACTTAAAATTTGAGTAAAAGTCCTTAAAATAAAATATGTGAACCACCTACTAGATGATAAGATATGCTTGCATGTCTGTATTATTTGGAAAAAAATAAAACACGACGTTTGTTCCAAGCCAAATTATCTATAGAAAATTGCCAAAATTGGACAAAGTCATTCTATTCGATTTAATTAAATTTTATATTTCTCAACAACTACGCTATTGTAGTTTTCACCAATTGGTTTGGTCTAAGAGAGAGCAGAGGAAAAAATGTCAAAAGTAAATACAAAGCACAATACAATTTTCCTTCTTTAATTATTTTCCCTTATCTTTGCTCTCATTCCATAAGTTCCAAACAGACAAGTCTTTGACTCTATGGAATTTTGTAGAACATGGAAGCTTCTGGGTTTTTCGACTCGATCTCATTCCATAAGTTCCGAACAGACAAGTCTTTGACTCTATGGAATTTTGTAGAACATGGAAGCTTCTGGGTTCGACTCGATTTGTGTAATGGATTGAACTTGCATAAGCTGCCTAACCTTCGAATTTACATTGCACTGGGGACTTTATTTTGTGATTAAATCTCGTACGGGACCTAAAAGAACCTCATACTTAACATTCTTTAAATGTTTAGTAAGGCCGGTACTAATAGAGTTTTATGAAGTTTGATCTCAAGAATCTGATTATTTAATTTCTGTTCACAGTGATGAACTGTTAATCTATTTTAATGGAAATCATGCAGTCCTTGGTGGCAAAAGAACATCATTTTCCATTGTAAAATTCGTAGACTTCTGATTCTATTATTGAAAATTATGCAGATGTTGGTGGCAAAGAATATCTATGAAGCTGAAAGTCACATGGGTATGTTCTTTTCTGTAAACATTTGCTTAAGCTTGGATTGTCTGTGATGATTCTGCGTAATCATAGTTTGTTGCGAAGATATCCTAATTAAAGGAAGCTTAATCTTGTGGCTTCAGACATCATCAAAATTGAATATGCATTGTTTTCAATTATATTGATTTTTTGGATAAGGATGTCTCTTGAGGTTGTATTGCGGCTACTGCCTTCGAAATCTTGACCTTTAGGGATTATATTAAAGGGCAGGGAAGCTTGAAAGAGGCCTGGCCTTGTACCTTGACATTCACTTAATAATTGATCTAAAATGCTTGTTCATTTATTTGAATTTAGGCTCTGTTTGTTTGGACGTAAAATGTTTTTTGGTAAAATATTTTTACCCATTTTCCTTTGTTTGGCTCGAAACAAAGGCAGTACAATGTTTTGCCAAGGTAAAACATTTTGCACCCATGAGGTGAAGATGTTTTTTTTTTTTTTTTTTTTTTTTTTTCAATTTTGAGCCGTAAGTCGTTTTTGGGGTGATGGCTCGACATTTCCCAAGGTCACAATCCTATTTTGGGCGAGGCAGTGGCGAATGGATTTCCCAAGGTCTCCACTGCTACCTCTCTCTCTCTCTCTCTAACCAAGCGACAAGCAATGCCAAATCTTCACTCCGCACACCTTTTTCCCCACTCGCCTTTCTTCGTATGAAAGAGTTTAGGGGAAACTCATTTTGGAAAATATTATCGTCAGGTGTCAACCAAACACAGAAAAATAAAGGTAAAAAGGTTCATTTTCAGTGAAAGAATTTTACATGAAAAACATGTTACATTGTAAAATATTTTACATTGAAACAAACGGAGCCTTAATAATGGAAGTTGCGCTTCTAAATTTATTTGGATGGAATGATCCTGGATAGGAAAATGCAGCATATAATGACACGGCAGATCCTATTTTTATGTCATAAGAAATTGTTTTTGTTTTTAAAAGTGCACAGTCTTATTAATCTCAAACCAATAAACAGAGGCTAAGGGGCATGCCCCCAAGGATTACAAAAGTGTGCAGCAGGCTATACACAAGCACACCACAGATTGATACTCCTAAATAGTACTATACAGAAGTCCTAGTAATCTGAGGAAGACCCCAGCTTTGCACTGGTGTTTGTTCCATTGGGAAGGTTTTACCATCTCCGAAAATCTCGAAAAACATTTTCAGTGCTAAGAGTGAAATGGTTCAGTTCTGCATTTTTCCGTTGGAGAACCCTTCGATTTCTTTCCCTCCCTATAATATAGAAAACAGCTGCAAGAGAACATTTCAGGATAATGTTTCTGAGGTTTGAGCATACTAATTTATGGCATTCTCCATTTGGCAGGGCATCCCGTACACCAAGTAAATCGTTCACCATTGGAAGGACCTGATGATCCGTAGCAAGTAAATCCCTCTCTTTTCTTAGATTGTGTAGAAACTAAGAAAGAAAAGAAAATGTTGTTAGCAGAAAAGAACTTTAGACTCCAACAATCTAAAGTGGATATGTTAATTTGTGCTTGCACACAACCACATGTATCCTGTTATCCTTAACAGATAGAGTCGGTTCACATTTTCCCTTCCTGATATTAATAATTGCCAACACCTATATATCACGAGCTTAATTTCTTTTTTCCGGTAATGACGGGATCACAGTCATACTATCATAGAACAACTAAATCCCTTAATTGCACAAGTGATCAAATTTGATCATTCCATCAACATTATGTGGGGGCTTGAATCCTAAAGAACCTCATGTTCGTCGTTCTTAATATCTTTTTTAGAGGTTGTAATTTGTGTAACTTTGATCTCCTGAAATGGTTTTGAGTGTTCAATTACTGGTTATAGCTGTGACCTGTTGTCTGGCTTCTTATTCTAAATCATGCAGACTTTGGTGATACAGAACATCAATGAAGCCGCATGTCACCTGGTATGTTCGTTTCTTTCATAAGTTGTTTAAGCTTGGATTATCTGTTTGTTTTATCAGTGCAATAGTTGTGTACGGTTGAATGACTTAGCTAAGATATCCCTTAGAAAATGTCATTTTCGTTTTGCAATGTGTTACAGTAATAAATGGAAGTGTCTAGATGCAGTGTGTCCTACCCATGATCTATGGAAAGCCAGTGATGCAAAATGCTTTGTTGGGTATTTGACTCTACTAATGCAAGTTCCAAATCTTATTTTACTAGGATAGATTGAACCTCTCGCCTGCACAGAATCATAGATTAGATCCTTCATTTCTTAGAAAAAATTGTTGGTTCCCACAGTGCCTTCGATATTTAACTAGATGGAGGCTAATTAAGTCTACAGGATGATATATAACTGAAGAATCTTCCTTAAACTAGTTTAAAAATTAAGGCAATTATAAAGAGTAGAACAATTAGAGGAATTATTGTGGATTGAGAGAAATGCTAGAAGTTTTAGCAATAAATCATCTGATGCTTACTGGAGATGGGATTAGCTCCTGAGCAATGGTGGATAAATCTCATCTGATGGGCTCACGTTCAGTGTTTTAAAAAATAAATGATTTACGGTAGGTTTTAACAATTTGGTACGTTTAGACTTGAGAGGAAAAATCACTAAACATGCCTTAGGCATAAGTAAATATTACGCTATGCATACAATGCAGTATGTGTCTTAAACATTCAGTATTCATAGAGATGACATCGATCAAGTTGATGTACCTTATGCTTAAGTAAATATGCTTGCAATATCCACTTGATTTATCTCGGGATAGGCCATACTTTTTTCTTATTACAGTGATTAAATAGTTGCATATATGTAATTTTATATCATAATTAAGTCTCTTAAAAAATATATGCCACTGATTTTTGTTTTGTTTTATATGAGTGTAACATTTTTCCAAGTTATATTAATTTTGGTTATCTCACGATATGGGATATGTACCTTCATTCGTTATATGAAGAACAAAAACCATACACGACATGCATCTCGTTTTGAAAACCTTGCTCATGTCTACTCCATCTGTTATTTTCTTCAATATCTTGAATTGCAATTCTTCACTTAATAAAAGTAGGATCTAGTTTGGTACCCTGACTTGGTTTTATGGTTAGTTATTACAATGGTAGTTTGACAAAGTAAACAATCTAACAATAGGCCTTTTTTTTTTTTTTGACATTTGGAAGATCCCACTTGAAACAATTTCCTATCCTTTTGTCAACCTCCCATTTGCTTCTCCATGCTGCCTCCTCCTCCCATGCAAACCCTCAACTCCGTCCCATGCAACCCTTACCACCACAGTCATCATCCTCCTGAGCACCACCACCGTCGCCACCCTCTTTAGCAGCGCTCCCCATATTGGCATGGAGGAGCGGCTCCCTCTGGGCTGCCAATGGGAAAGAAGACGACAACTTTCCTCAAAATAAACCCAGTCCAACTGAATTGCCTGAGCCAGGCTATGGGTCTGGAACATATGTCGTTCAGGTCCCGAAAGATCGAATATATCGATTTCCAACACTTGAACATGCTTTGATAGCTGAACGCCATCGCAAGCCACCTCAGCAAAAAAGGAATTTTTGTTGTTCTTGCTTCTTGTGCATATTCATCCCTATAATCATCATTGCCCTTGTTCTTGGCCTACTAATCATCATAAACGCCACACAGAGTATGATATTGCATTGAAAAATGAAAAACATATCGTTATGTCCACATTTTGTATAATGAAGGTGGCAACGGTTCCCTTTCTTTCCAGAAACAAGAAATAACCGATGGAAAATGTCCCATGTTTGAGCAGGTACCCAGGAATTCTATGGTTTTGAGGATGATTCTCCACGGCTCAAAAACTTTGTTGCCTAAAGAGATGGAGAAGAGCATGAAAAGCACCAACGATAAAGTGCATGTCTCGTAATCTATATTGATGGGGGTTCCTGTTAGGCTGAAGATTGTGGCGTGGAAAACTGGCAGTAAAAAAATTTATATTGCATACAATTTGATAGTAGATACGTTAGCTAAGCATACAAGGGTCCTTTGACTCCTTTCTCAGGAATGTCATGCAAATACTGATGCGAAATAAGGTGTTGATGGATGATGGTGGTCATAAGGGTAGTGATGTTTTCTTGGACATGGTTTTTCTTTGTTCTTATTCCCTCTTTGTTCTTTATGTTTCTCATTTTCTTGTGGCCAACCAGATTGAGGAAAAAATCAAAGTGCATGCTGCTGCTTTTTAATCTTCTGATCCTTTGCAAGGTGAATCAATCTCAAAAAACATGTTTATCTTGATTGATTGTAACTCTCTCTCTCTCTCTCTCTGGTTTCCATCAATGTGAATTTCTGTCGTTTAGTAAATCAGAAAATGTTTACTGTTGAAATCATCTCGCATACAAGGAATATGATGATTCGGCTATGATTCCAGAAACTTGAGTCCCTATCTCAGAATAGTAGCCTGGCTATAATATGAGTAGATAAATCTCATCATTGATGGGATAATATAGGACATCAGAAAGTATAAATGGTTGAAGGCTTGACGGGTAACTTTACGACTACCATCTACGAATGAAATCGTTCATCGGAAGATATTATGATAGATGATTGTACAGTTTGACTTAGGATGGGTTGAATTATCTGAGATTAATCACAACATTCACCAGTGAAACACTTGCATTGTAAAGATGCATATCCTTTCCTCCTGTCAATAAACTGGTCAAAATGAAATTGTCAACTCTTAGTGAAGTATTTGGATTCACACCAACCTAACGGGCTAACGGGGATATATTTATAACACTACTCCCTGGTCCCTTCACACATTTGAACTCTTATTCAGATTGAGATCTCTGCTTTTGAGCTTCTCTCTCGTCTTGTTTGTCTACCATATTTCTTTGCATGAATGTTGGATTCACCTGAATACAACTCGACTTTATGTTCTGATTTGAGTCTCTTGCATCAGTTTTGCATGTACTTCATCCAATTTGACAGGAACAGGAACGAACAACCCTGATAAAAGGTTAAACTTACTACAGATGTAGGAATTCTTAGAATTCAGAGTCTAAAATGAGCTGAAATGTGGTTTTTGGAGTAATATGGGATAGTCTTTTATGAATCGTGAGCGATAGAAACAAGAAGAAAAAGATGGGAAGGATTTGTTTCGCTTCAGAATTTTAATGTGCGGCATTTTGACATTTGTAGCTCAAAGATCTCTTCTTACTTTTCATAATTATGATAACAGCCTCCATAGAAACTTACCTAGCAGACTTTTTCAATATGGAAGGGGAAATTCTCTGGAAACCTATTAAAGGAATCATGTGATGTCTTTTGGCCACAGAAAGCTTTGTCATGCTTCCAACTCTGCTGAAAAATGACAGCATTTTAGCGCCCTTACGTTTTTCAGCTGGCTAGCAGAAGACGGGAATCATTCATACTTTTAGTCCAGATCCACCCATAATATTTTAGTGCAATCGCAATGTACAAATGCTGCATTATAATAGGGAAATAAACTGGTCACATCAGATTGTTGAGCATTAAATTTACCTTTCTGTCCCATGTTTATGAAGGCACTACTTCAGTACTAGATGGACTTCTTCACTATCACAATTACCAGAGAAAACAGAATCTTGATTGCCCAATTTTCGGATGTAATATTGAGGTCCCAAGAATTCTTTGTACTAATTGAAAGTAGTGCTAATCTAGGAAGAGCCTGCAATCTTACATAAGAAAGATGAGATAATAGGCACAGTTGGTTCTGATCAGATTAAGTAAAAGCTCCCATTTTTTTTGGCCAATCAACACTCAATCCAGCTCATTATCATTCGAAAGCCAAAAAATATTGTGCCGATATGTATAGGCTTATAGAATACATGCCTATTTGTGCGGGTACACATAGGCTTTCCACCCTTCTTGTTTTCCTAGTATCATGCAGAAAGTGAAAAACATCTACTTAAAACAAGGAATGCTAGTAGGTTTGTTACAATTTATCGTATCGTATCCATATCCCATATCCGTACGAGAGCTTCATAACTTAGAAGAAATAGTTGATTATTGTGATATTGCTAAAGATCGTTTGGAGAAATGGTAAGCATGCTACCTTTGTTCTTGGCGTACATGTATGTATGGATCCTTAAGATGCCACAACATAAAATCATTCTGGTGGACCATTATGAACATTTAACCACATGACCCATATATATAGCCCCTTAAATATACAGAAATGTTTAGAGAACCCTTCCCTGTTTTTTAGAGAACATAATCAACATATCCAAGGGATTGAAGGTTTTTTATATACCTGAGAAATAGCAGCATTCTCAAAAACTGTGGCAAGGTACATTCTCAAGCTCGAGAGGAGTACGATTCCAAAATCAGAGGTTCTCAGCTGATGGCTGTTACTGACCAAATGATGTTTAGGCCTAAATTAAGATAACCAAGGACCTGATTCTTATTGTGAACCTAAGCAACACAGACACTTCTAGGAAAGTCGTGCGTAGACTAGTGTCAGACAGCATCACGAGACGGCACTCATTGGATTTACTATTTTTCAAAAACTTTCTAAACATGGATATGCTTCATACTCTTGGATAAACCATGTCTATATTTTAGACTTTAGAAATTCATTGTCATGTTACATTGTCTTCTTTTTTAATATGGTATTCATGTGCAAGACACACGCCAATTTCTTACCCTTATGGGCAACATGCAATGAATATATAAAACTCCCTGGCACAATGTCCCCGTTTTCTCTCCAGTATTTTTTAGAAAATCTGTGTGTCAACTTGTCAGTGTCGTGGCTCTGTGTTGTCACGTATCCATCTTCATGCTTCTTAGTTACAAGTGATAGTTTAGTATATGTTTGTACTTCTTAAGGCAGGGACAAGTGAATGCCAGCTTCATACCTTACATGGTGGTCAATATGGATTTCCAAAGGATATTTTTGACCTGATGGCTTCCTGGGATGTGGGGGACCTAAGGACCAATTTTATCTCTTTTAAGCAATTTATGCAATTGCTATGTCCGAGTTCAACTCCCAACTCTTGCATTGCATTTGGCGATCACACTTCTTCTATTCCACGTATTTTCTTTGCTGCCTTAATCTGGAAAACAGCCTCATTATTCTGACAGTTCATGCATTTGTTCCCCTCAAAAAAATTCATCTTGATCAATTTAGGCATTGAGAAAATCTCAACCTACCCTAGAGTCCTAGATCAGCACAGTGCAAAACAATTCTGGCCATGTTTGGTTAACAGTTTTGGTCCAGTTTTGGTTTTGCTTACATCATCATTTTCTTTATTTCTCTCTCTCTCTCTCTCTCTCTCTCTCCACTTATTACACCTACTTACATCATCAAAACTAAACAGTACAAAACTAAACTTGTTAACCGAACAAGCCCTCTATATTTCTGAGATGCATCTTTGCACGACCATCTAGGTGGGGACCAATCTTCCAGAGAGGCACGTGGTTGAGTATGTGTATTGCCACTAATTCTTTCCAGTATCCTAGACTCTTCCCTACATTGCAAGGGATCACCAATATCAAAGTTTAATGTTCATCCCATGCTACAGTGCATTCAAATTATTGATGCAGGGTATATAATATTAGGCATGTTGGTAATAATTTTAGTTTAACCTTGTGAATCCCCAGCTCTATACTTCTTATCCTTCTCCCTATCAGAGTGCTTCCTTCAAGGCCCTCCCTAGCAAAAGCCTTAAATATCATCTGTTGGGCCTTGAAAATATGTATTTCTTGACGTGTCAACATCCGACAGGTCTTGGTTTCTAAAATCTAATATTTCGTGAACGGTTTGTTGGTTTTGTGAACAATTCGACTAGATATAGCTGTAAACTGCATTGGAAACAAACTTTGTAGAAGATCTAAACCAATGGGATTATTAAAAAAAATATTTCAAAGCTGTTAGTGTCATTTAGTGCCCACTTCTCAACCAGTGATGGAGCTAGTTTGTATAGTTTAAGACACTAATGATGGTTAAATCTAGTGGAAGCTCTCTTTACACGTCCAAAAGAGAAGCAGCTTTTTTCATGGCTGGAAAAAAAAATAATGAAGGAAATATTGGAGTCCCCATTTAAATATCAGCGTCTATTTTCACATCAAGTGTACTTTAATTCAGTGGAATCCACCTCTTCTCCAACCATTAGATTTCCCTTAGCCTTGAAGTGGGTTTTCCCTTTCACCACCTAATCCTTTGGAAATTTAACCATTTTAGCGTAAGAACCATCCAACTAATTAAAATTGAGTCTGAGATATTCCTTTCATCTTTTGAGGTGGGCTCTCATAAACTAAGAAGCATGGATATGGGATACGGATGGGACACGATACGGACACGCGGATACTTTATTTTTCCAAAAACTAGGGCACGGATACGTGGGGGACAAATCGAACATAAAATGTATTTGTATTATGGAGGTATGCAATGAATTCATACAAATGACGAAATCTTTGTTTTGATTAAATTTAAGAATAATACAATAAAGAAATATATACATCGATGGAAATTTTCATGGCCGATTTTTAAAAATTAGATTTTAACCTTTTTTGTGTCCTTAGCATGTTCTAAGAGTTTTGCCAACGTATCCTAGAGCATCTACAATGTGTTTAAATGAAACAAATACAATAAAAAAAAATATAAATGTTTTTAAGCATGTCCTACACGTGTCCCGAGAGTGTCATATCATGTTCGTTACCGACACGTGTTAGACACAGATACTTGAGGCCTATAAACGTGTCCGTGCTTCTTAGCTCATAAATCTAATTGCCCAATTTTGTAGTCTTCTTCTCTTCTGTCTAAAAGCAATGGCCTTGTTTCCAACTATTTAGGCGAAATATCCCAAGTTAGTAAAATAGGTCTAGTATTTTCCTTTAAGAGAGCTTTTTGTTAAGTGGTATCCATCAAATAATAGTAATTGTTGTGCTCATAGTTATGAATTAGAAGCAAGTGCTCTTAGCTTTTAGCTGTGAAATTTAAGTATCCAATCAGGTCATATGATTGTCCCTAGGAGCGGAGACAGAATTTATCATAGGGGGTCAAGAATCTACAATATAAAGTTACAATCGTATGACCTTCGTTTCATTTTGATGGTTTCCTATGAAGTTACATGCAAATTTTAAACACATTTGGGCCAAGTGAATTATGTGTGGGGCAAGAAACACAACGTAAAGACAAAAGATATACACCTGTGGAGCAAAATTACAAAAATAACCAAAAAAAATATGCATATCCCAAGGAGGATTTCCAGCTCGGGAGGGTCAGCTGCCCCCCTTGCCCCTACATGGGGCCGCCCCTGATTGTCCCGTTTTCATGTCCTTATCTTACCTTTATAGGATCTATGGCTTAGTTCCTTTTTCTTCAGACACAAGGATGAAGATCATAATTTTCGTGGATAATGGAGGGATAAGACAAGACTTACTCTTTTTTTGAACATAAGATGAGAGTGGAACGCAATAACGAGAGCATTAGATTCAATTTCCATAAGCTCGTGTTAGAAATTTCTTGAATTAGTGATATAGGCATAGAAGGCTATGATAATTCAAAGTGGATACAGTACAACTATACAAGTACTTATCAAATAAGTCCGTCATGCTAATTATTGATCTTAAGTTTCAAAGTATCTCATTTTTTTTGCGAGATATAAACGTGAAGCATTTCAAGAAGTACAAAAAAATCATCCAGTTGTGAAGAAAGTACAATGTCGGTTAATAGAGGTAGAAGACATAACGTAATTTTTGAACACCCAGATATAAATTCTTGGAGCAGCCACTCAAAACCATAAGTTACGTTCTTATCCACACAAAACGAGTATTTAATAACTGACTTTGAGATATTCCTTTCATCTTTTGAGGTTGGCTTCTTATATATCTAAGTACCAAATAATGGAGTCTTGTCTTCTTTTCATAAGCAATCGCCTTGTTTCCACACATTTAATTAGTTGAATGTCCTAAGCTTGTACTCTTTTTTGAAGGTAAAGTGTACATAATTTGAAGCAAAGGTTCTTAGCTTTATAAGATTCTCCTATACTAAAAGGAAGAAGATCAATAATTAGTGTGGATAATGGAAAGAACAAGATGAGACAGTAACGTAATGATGAAAGCATGCGACCTCAATGTCTATTTCTATAAGCTCCACAAAAGGATAAAAATTTAATGATTGATCATTCAAAGTGGATACAGGACAGTTCTTATTACTTGTCACTTGTCAAATATCACTCTGTTTTGCACATTATTGATTTTGGATTGGCAATAATTATTGTTTTTCTTTTCTTTTTTTTTTTCTTTTTTGCAAGATAAAAAGAAGAAGCATTTCCAGAAGTAGAAAAATGCCATCCAACATGAAACAAGCAACTGAAGCCTTCTATTATTGCTGATTTAGGCATTGATTTTTTATTTTTTATTTTCTGATAAAAGTCTATCATCAAAGTTGTACTGTATATTCTAAGAGTTTTGGGCATGGGCATTCTAAAGGTAATAGCCAGCAGGTTTGAACTTCCAACATCTTTCTTGTTATCTTTGATCGATAAGAAACCTTACAACATTTGTTATACCTTAACACAAGGCAAGATATGTTTGATTATTGCTTGAATCCTGTGAATCTTGCTGTCTTTGACTCTCCCAGGTATCTTTACAACACTAAGATGCTTTCCATAATTGAGTTCTCAAGGGGAAGTAAGACCTAAAGTTGAATTGCTTTTCTCTGTTTGTGCATGTGCATTCATGTTTGAATATGTATATGTTTCCAAGACCACCCACGCCATAAACATGTATGAAATGATTATGGGTTTTCTAAAGGTTCTACATATGTAACAGCTAGCGTATCAGTACATATCGGTATTGGTGAGATCTTGATTACTATTTCGAATTTATAGCTATAGGAGTTATTTTCTCACTTCGAAAAATTCAGAATTATATATACATCAATCTAAAAGGAAGTTAAAATTACAATAATACAGTAACTACAGGTACGGGTAATTACCCAAAAAAGCTACAGGTATGGGTTAGTATTTGAGCAAAAATGAAATTGCATTTCTAGGTTATTGGATTTGGTCAAATGTGATATGTGATTCAAACCGTAATCTTCGGCCCAAACCGGTCCGTGTAGCCCTGCTATAACCCTCCAGTCTCAGCGGTATCGGGTCGGGCCAAAGGTACCAACCCCATGAATTGACCTGGGAGGTCATTAGAGAGGTTATGGGAGGCATATATATGGCCATGGCTGGGTAGCAGCAGAGGAGAACCTTCTAGAAGGACTGTGTGGCGAATAGTTATCGGTGACGTCATGTGCCGAGGTGATTACTAATGATGTCTTGCGCTCATGCCAAGCACGCCTGACTTGGAGGAGCAAGTACATTGTAATCTATAGATACCCACGAGATCAACCCTAAGAAGGTACGCAATTCTAGATCTGAAGAGTACATTGTACTTTCCTCTCTCATTCAAGTACTAACTAGAGCATTGAAGTGCCCCACGAGCACTGAAGAATTACTCATTAGGGGGATATTATTAGTTAGACGGAAACTCTTTAACTGATGGACAGTTTCTGATAGTGGGTTAACTTGTAATAATTGGTTTAAGAAGTTTTGGTTACCAATCATGGATTGTACTTTGGAAGCTAATTCATGATTTTCAGGGGAAACAGGGTGCGAGCTCTGTGACCCAAGGGGCCCTGTTTTCTGGTATCTTTCCATTTTGAACATGAGTTTGACGACTTGAAAACTTAGATATTTGTTGCTGAGGCATCATTTGCCTTTTTGGACTGGAGAAAATGCTTTGATTCTCTACCTCAGAAGTTAAAATACTACACGCTAAACATATTTGTTGCTTCTCTCTTACGCTCCATATATTGTGCTTCAAAACCTAAATACGCTCCTAGAGAGACAGAAAATGTTTCTGAGAATTTTCCATTCATCAATTTGTAATCTGAGAAGTAAAATTACATTATATCATCATCCCATCGCCACCAAATCTTGCAGGGGTCGGGTTTCATCGAAGAGGGGAAAAAAAAAAAAAAATAGGATAGGGAACTATTGTGCCGGTAGCAGCGACTGTTTCCATTCCACCAGACGTCGAAGAAAGTCCATCACCTGCAAGAAAAAAAATCCAATAAATCAATAATCTACCCATGAAAAAAAAGAAAGAAAAAAGGATAGAAGGCAAAAAAAAAAAATCTAGGCAAGAAATTGCTCGGTAGAACTAGTGTACTTGCCTCAGATGGTTCTTGCAAAGAGTAGGAGGCATTAGTTTCCTTTGGAATTTTGGAAACCAGTATCCCAAAACCTTGTCCCCTATCGCGCAACACCTAATTATTTGACGCACCATTAATTTTTATTTAGAAGTGTTCTTAAACGAGACGAATTCGTTAAAAGGAAAACGAACTGAAAAAGATCGAATACCTTAAACGCATCCTCGTCTGTTCGATCATCCCCGATATATATTGGGAAACCTTCATCAGAATTTGCAAAACCTAATATCGAACCAACATAGAACATCATAAGACCATTTTAACTATAAAAAATAGTAATAATATTTGACTAATTTATGGTTTTTAAGTATAAGAGGGTGGTGGTGATGTATGCATAAAAATAAAATAAATAAATAAAAAACTCACCAAGGGACTCCAACAAGAATTCAAGGGCCTTGCCCTTGTCCCATTTGATGGTTGGACGGATTTCTAAAACCTGTTTCAGAAGGATGAATTCATGAGTGGTTATATTTTTTAAAAAGAAAATTTATGAAGGGTTTTTGTTGAAAAATAATTAGGATGAAATTAATATTATTTGTACCTTTCTTCCTTGAGTTAACTTAAGCTTTGGGTAGTCGTTGAGCACTGATCTTACTTGCTCTGCTAACGCATTCCAACTCTGATAACAGAACACATTAAAAATAAATATTATGGTGGATTGAAAAAAATTAAAGTAAATTAATTAGAATCCAAAAAACAATTAAAAAGAAATACTGGTAATTGAGTGTTGGACCTTTTCATCAACACAGCGAAAGTGTACAGATAAGCAAAACTTGTTGTTTTCCACCATTGCCCCTGGGGTGCATTTTGTTTTATCTATCAAAGCTTTATACACCTGCGGGAAATAAAAACAAAACCAAAACAAAGTTCCCAACATCAACATCAATGATGTGCTTGCATACATTTTCGTGTTTTGTAGTGCATTGTCCAATATTTTGGAGAGAGAGAGAGAGAGAGAAAGAGAGACCTCATCAATCATGGGTAAAAATTCTCTGGCAGGTTGGAACAGAACTGCTTTATTGTCCTGAAAAAAAATACCAAAACAGTTGAAAAAATGAAAAAAGAGGGATGATAGAGCAAATCTCACCGAGTTTGCGGTTACCACTCTTTCGTAATTTTTAAAAAAAATTTAAAGTATATTGTAAATAGGAAGGAAATTATGAGGAGTATAGATGCCAAACACCCCCTTGCACTCCCTTGGTATGCCCTTGGAAGGTAGGGTATGTACAAAAAGGGTTTCCCCCGAAAATGTCTAGGAAAGATAAATGAATTGTTAAGATTCACAGAAAAGAGAATCTCAATCGTTCATTTCTCTTTTCTGAACGTTTTCGGGAAAAACTTTTCTTATATCCTAATATTTTTAAAAATGAAATGAAATTAAGAGTCTGAATTACGAAAAAATTAGTATAGTTTAATTTAATCAATATTTTTTAGCACTCACTTTTTTGTACTTGCTGCCATTGGCTGGTCCCCTGATGTCCATGCCATGACTACCAGCATAGTAAAGCTGTGATAACCTTACAAAATTATACACCTGCAAAAGTAAAAATCATTGGAAAAATAAATAAACTTTTTCTACACACAAACACATTTATTTATACATACATATATAAATACTCACACAAATTTATGGTGTTTGTGTAAAGGTACCTTGGCTCTGCACCTCCCAGTAACTATGGCAGTAGGGAAGTACTTTGCAATGTCCCTTACAGCCTCTCTCATCTGAATTTAAATAAAAATCCACAGAAATGAAAAAAAAAAATGACTTGAGAATTTTTCCACCAAGAAAATAAGAGAAATAGAGAAGATTTTCTTATAACTCAGGTCTCCGGTCAACTTATGCACGTACAGAGTTAAAAGGAGAAAAACAAACGAACGAACAAACCTCGTTTGTCATGAAAGCCCGATCAGGGTCTTCAACAATCGGCGAGAGAGTCCCATCGTAATCCAGAAACATCACAATTTGCTTCCCATTTGAAGCTTTTATAATCTGCTCGAACATCCCTAAAGCAGAGGGATAACGACTCTGCTTCACCAAATAAATAAAATTCACGCGAACAGATTAGCTACTGAGATGATAACAAACACAAATGCGATAAGTAGTATTTCTATGCGCCTTACTTGAAAATTTTATTCCATCGTGAAATGTCTCACGATTTGGAAAATAACATAAATTCGAACCGAATTTTTATTCGAAAAATGAGAGGCTATAAATGATACAATAAATTTTGGAACTGTCACGTGTTCGTTGGTAATATTCAACAATGCCCACATTGGAACTTGCAAGCTGGTGCAGAAGGGGGCTAATTTCTTGACTTTCGTCGAAAAAAAAGAAGAAAAAAATCTTGTCTTTCCTCAAAAAAATGTCACATTACTCCTGTAAAGTTTTATATTAAAAACTTCGCGTGGCGTTACGTATAATTTGGGGAAATTAAAAAAAAAAAAAAAAGAGAGAGAGAGGAGAAATTAGGACACGTACAATCCAAGAGTTTCTGGTATAGTCTTGATCAGTTTCAGAGAAAGGAGAGGAGGGTTTCCGAGTTGGAGAAGAAGCTCTCATGGAGTCAACCCAGTTACCATTTACTACTCTGGCCCCACCAACACAACCGCCGCCGCCGCCAGTTTCAAGCTTCTTCAATGGCTTCTTTCTCCAAATGGTAGCGCCAGCCGCAGCCGGCGGTTGCTTGGCGGAGAACAGAGAAGAATTATTTGGGGAACCATTTATGGTCATGCCAATGCCTGATTTGGCATCCGAAACCACCACTTTCTGGTTAGTCATTTTTCTCCTTTTTTTTTTCTTAGAGAGAGAGAGAGAGAGAGAGAGAGAGAGGTTGTGGAGGGAGAAAACAGGGGGTAAAAAACAGGGGGAGAATTTTGTTTCAAAATGTGAACTCTGAAGTTTATGAGAAGAGGGAGGGGATTGAAAGGGTGGGGGAGAGACGGTCAATTTATAAGTAAGTTCACGGAAATAGACGACGAATCGTCCCCAACTTTTTCCAGCTCGTTTTTACCCTTTTGCCCCTATGTTCTTTCTGGGATTTATTCGTAGGAGAGACTATTTCGTGTTCACCTGGTATTCCAGAGTCTTTCTCAACCCGCATCATTACACACTCGCACGCTAATTAGGCTTGATTTACCATTTACTACAATGGATATTTACTAAAATCAAGTGAGTGATTTTAGCAAATAAAGTGAGGAGGTGATTTTATCTCCAACGAATCTAGACATATACATGTCTAGATTGTTTGAAAATAAAATCACATTCCCACTTCATTTGCTAAAATCAACTACTTGATTTTATGAGATTTCTATTTTAGCAAATGAAAAACTAAGCTTAGTATATGAATTGCGATGTATGGTGGAGAAGGTGTGATGGAGATGGAGATTTTAAGATATATTATTATGTTTAAGAAATAACCACTTTGTTTGATTGAGAGTTTTAAGAAGAATATTTTTGAGATAATGTTTGGATGAATTTTTGAAAAAAGTAATAATTAGAGAGATGTGTAACAATTGAAGAGAGATAGAGAGACAAATAAGAATAATGATTGAAGAGACGGGTATGAGTAGAGAAAGAAATGTGATTAATGATTGGAAAGATGAGAGATGGAGAAAGAATCTTTTTGAAATTCTTTTCAGAAATGTGAAGTGAACAAAGTGAGCATATTTCATTATTTTGTTTTACTTTGGTTGGAAATTTTGAATAAGTATTCTACGATATTTCATTTCCTAGTGTGATTTATTTGGATCTAGGGTAGGTGTTATGCAGCAAAACTACGTCATTTTGTTTGATTTGTGCACACTTTCAAAACTTCCAAGGGTCTTGTTTGGAGGAAGAAAAAATCATTACAAAATGCCTAAACCCAAAGTGTCTAAATTCAAGTACCTAAACCCACTATACTCTACCCCAAAGAGCCAAAATTTCCTAAAATTGAACTCATGAATTAAATCCCACACTTAATTCTCTAAACAGGGTCCTTGGATATACTAAGAAAATTAGCAAAATGATATAGTTTTGCCACACAATACCTACCGCATAGAGCCTCTCCCGAATTTGATTTATTTAGCTGCCTTTAGTTTCTAAGTTTATCTTTTCCTTTTTCTTTATATCTGAATATGTAGGTTTTCTTTATTTCCTAGTATGGATGATGAAATTACCGTCTTATTTCACTGCAGACGTGTCATTTGTCTTTGCAAAATGCAGAGGCAGCTCTAAGGGAAAGGTTGGGTGATCACCCAAACACCCTGAATTTTTTTTTTTTTTTTAGAAATACTTGTAAAAAAAATTATAAATCTTTTATCATTTTGAACACCCTGGCCAAAAATGTTTAAACATCCTGTCTAAAAAATTTTGGGCTGTGTTTTGATGAGTTTTCAAAAGAAATTTCTGAGAATGTGTTTAGTTGTGTTTTTGAAAACAAGAATAATATGATAATGATTAGAGAGAGATAAAGAGAGAAATTAAATAATCATGTAATGAGTGGAGAGGAAATATTTTTTAATAGAAAGAATCTTTTTGAAAAAAAAAATTGAAAAGGGGAGAAAAAGGAAAAAGAACAAGGCCTTGAACACCATATCTTAAATGTTTGAACACCCTACCCAAAATATGTGAACCAAAAAGGCAAAAAAAAAAATGTTAATCTCCTTTGGACCCTCAATACTATGCAAAGACAAATACAGAGAATGATATGTAATTAATGAAAAAGAAAAAAAAATCTGTAGTTTATTTAAATGAAAAAGGAATAGAGATGAAACATTTCCAGAGGAATTTTTCTTTTAGCTATTTCGCCATTCTCCGTCCATCACCGTCATCTATCGTCTCTAGACTCTTATTCAAATCACCGAATCAGCCAATCGCCCATAGGTAACAAGCTAGACCTCTTTTCGATTTTTTTATAACCTGGTGTTTTGAGTGAGTTCTCAATTTAGATTTGTCCTTTGTTGGTGGTCTACAAACAACTCTACTATACATGTAAATAGTACTCCCTCCGTCCCAATTTGTTGTGTCTATTTCCTTTTTTGGATGTCTCCAAAAATCGTCTATATCTTTCAATCTATAATATTTTTTATAGTCAATATGGATCTTGTTTGATAGATCTCAATTAATTTTTTAAAACAAAGATTTCAAAATCGTAAAAAATATTATACATGATGAAATATAGACAATTTTTTAAAAAGTTCCATAAAGGAAACAGGCACAACAAATTGGGACGGAGGGAGTATAAATCTAAGGTGGTTTTGGTCCACCACTCCACAGATTATAATAAAAAAAATAAACTTTTCTTTATTGCTTACATGACACATGTGCTTAATGCTTACATCTATCCACTGATTATAATAAAGTATAATATATGTTAAGCTTACTGCTTAGCAATTTTGTTTCTGCTTTAATTTTTGTTTGCTTAGTTGGAATCATGAACAAGTTTGTGATACGAAAATCAAGACCAGTGCAAGAGTCATCTCTTATTGAAACTTTTGATGATAGCAACCCCCAAAACTTGTCGAAGCAAAGCCGTATTGACTTGCAACAAAATTTTCCATCAATTAATGAGGCTATTATTCAACGGTTTCAAAATATGAAAAGTCGTTGAGGGCAATTGATATTAATAGTTTTTTTTTTTTATGTACGATTATGATTTATAGAGGACTGTAGTAGAATTTCTGAACACCCTTATAAGAATTCCTGGAGCCGCCATTGGCAAAATGCACCTGCCATTTTATCCTTTGTGTTTGTGTGTATGGTACATATTATGCTAGTCTTCATTATATACACCTTGTTTGGTTGGGTTTTCAAAATCCTATTTTGAGAACCTAAATTTGAAAATAGTTTCAAAGTGGTTCCAAAATCTGCACTACAAGAAATCTGGGATATTCCAGCGCTTTTTCTACCAGCGCCTCTAAAAAACGTTGGAATTGAAGGTATATAGCAGCGCTTTGGAAAAGCGTTTGTAGAAACAGGTCATTACCAGCGGGTATTATGAACCACTGGCAGATCCTTCAATTTCCCAACGGCCCACTTTAAGGCGTTGGCATAGACCTTAATTTCCCAGTGCCCAGACCTCAATTTCCCAGCGGTCCAATATGGCGTTGGCACAACCCCAATAAATTAAACCCGGGAAACAATTGGTGCTAGAAATTTATTCCCCCCATGGACCAAATTTTGAAATCATTTATTCCCCCAAATGTTGAAATCTCCAAATCACAGTCCACCCTCTCTTTCTCTATCATTTTTTGCTTAAATGGCTATGGATATGCGATATACTTTATTGTTCATACGAATGATAGACTTCGCTATATGCAAAAGATAGACAGTTCTGATTACCCAAAAAATTGAATTTTATTTAAAAAATGATGAAAAATAAAAAATGAATTTTATAATAATAAAAACAAAATTTTTGATTTTTGAAATGATAGGTTGAAATTTGATATTTGTAATTACATAATAAAACCTTAGTTTTTTTTTGTTTCCCTCCATTTTGCATACAACATACATGTAATGTCATTTCTTTCCCGCCCAATTATATTGTGTTTCCCTCCATTTCTTCCCCCCTAAATCAGTATATCATGCACACACAGAGAGAGAGAGAGAGAGAGAGGGGGAGGGAGAGAGAAAATTAAAAATATTGAATTTTGACTTTTAATAATGAGGGAAAATAAAAATAAAAATTTTTTAAATAAGAATTAGAATTAAATAAATAGATTTGAAATGATAAGGAAAAAATATGGAAAATAAAAAAAAATTAAAATTTTAATTAAATAAATGGAATTCCCATAAATAAATAAATAAATAATAAATCAAAAAATATTTTTATTAAATAAATTGAGTTGTCAAATTCCATTATAAGGAAAAAAATTAGGAAAATTTAAAATGAATTTATGAATAGAAAAAATGAAAAAAGTTAGAGGGAAAAAAGTTAAATTTTGATAACAAAAATTATATATTTTGAAGTATTGACTTCATAAGTCAAAAATACATTTTTATAAAAATAAATTTTATTTTATTTAAAAAATGAGGGAAAATAAAAAATGGATTTTTGAATAATAAAAATTAAAAATTTTGATTTTTGAATTGATAGGTCAATATTGAATTTTTGTAATTACATAACATGTATAAAATGTTGATTATATTATGCGCTAGCCACACGATCGTAACACAATTATGACGATCCAAACTTTTCACTTTGTTTGTCTTGCTATTTTAATCACTCTCGCCAAGTTTGAAGTCCATCGGGTATTGAAAGCCTTTTCATCGGGGACGACGATTCATTATCAACCGACAATTTGTCTCCTTCGATCAAATACGTAACGATAGTTAAATCACTTCATTTTTTGCATGGAGGATATAATCACTCCCACTTACAATCTAGACGGTTCCGATTTGAAAAAAACTGCTTTGATGGCCGTCAAGTCATGCATTATAGGACATTATTGCTCTTAGATGCACCGAATGTGATCCGATCAGGTGGTTGCCGACATTTGATCGCCAGCGTTTTCGGGAAAAGTTATGGAATTGATAAGATATGAAATCGTAACGGTTTAGATCGAATATTCGAGAAATCGAGTATGCACCTGCCTTTTAATCTTATACATCGAACTTACTTGGTTATGAACCAAGCTATTACGCTATAGAATAATGTATGTTAGCCACGCGATCGCAACACAATTATGGCAATCCAAACCGTTCACTTTGTTTGTATTGTTGTTTTAATCAGTCTCGCCAAATTTGAAGTATATCGGGTATTGAAAGCCCTTTCATCTGACGTTGATTCATTATAAACCAAAAATTTGTCTCATTCGATCAAGTACCTAATGATAATTAATTTACTTCATTTATTGCATGAAGTATATAATTACTCCCACATAAAACATAGACGGTTCCGATTCGAAAAAAATACTCTAACGACCCTTGAGTAATACAATTTTATGGCAATTTTACAGTTTGATGCATAGACATATAGTGTGATATATGCATTACCTATACATGTAATACCCAATTTTTAGCCGCCACCCCAATATTTAGGCGCCAAGTATTGGCGCCCCCAAAAAACACACGCGTAATGAAAATCTAAAAACCCCTTCTCCTCTAGTATTCCTCTAGTATTTCCTCTCACTTTTACTCTCTCTCTCTCTCTCTCTCTCTCTCTCTCTCTCTCTCTCTCTCTCTCTCTCTCTCTCTCTCTCTCTCTCTCCTCTCTCTCTCAACCTCGCTCCCTCTCAAAATGGAGATGTTCACCTTCAATGGCTGATCTCTCTGCCTATTTATCGATCTGCTCTTTTTTTGCCTTCGCACGAATCCCTCAATCGTTGTTAGCGATCGTGTCTAGTCTTTGCTCTCCTACTGCTAGTTGACGTTGGTGCTGCAATCTTTGTCGTTTACTACCCCACGACTGGAGAAATTGTTTGGGTAAGGTACGATTTGAAAGTTCTCTTATTCTCGTTTATAACCCTAAAACTGTGAGGGAAATCACCTATTGCACCAGTATTTTGGCCTTGCTAACTGGGATTGAAAGTTGATTATCTTTAAATTCTGAGTACGAACTGTAAGTTTTGCTTTCCTTGTATATCTAATTTAGGGTTTCAGCAGTTCATTTAAACTTGAGTAATTTGCCCAAAACTCGTTAATATCCTATGGACAAATATTCTAATAACGACATGAACATGATCTCTCAAATAATCTGCATCATGGAAGCAGGGGTGTATTTCTAGAGGATACAAAGGAGCTATGGTGTCAAAGAGGACGACAACGTTGACGACGTCGTTCATGGCGCCACTGCAAGGGTTTCCAATAAAGAAGAGATTTTCGGAGGGGATCAGAAGAAGGCGGCTTTAATGATCAGTCTACATTTGAACAAGGAAACCTAAGTTCCGAAAATGGGTTCTGGAAATATTACTCCGCTGGCTGAGTAAGCAAACTGTTAATCTCTGATCTGTGTGGTTTGATTCTAATTTGTTGAATGTTAATTTTTTTTTTTTTCCAATTTTTGGTAGGGCTACATATTATTTGTCATTTATGGGTTTTGATAAATTTCTGTGTAGGTAGAAATAGCATCTTTGGAAAAGTTAAATCTTTGTTTTGGCATACAAGGTCCTAGAAATTGAATTCGTTTCAGGATATTCTTGGTGATCGGTTCTCGACTGGTGCAATTAAATAATACTATTGCATTAGAGAGGTATTATTCATCTCCTTTTATCTCAGCACTACTCTGTTTAAATTTGCTTGGTGCAATGAAGTACTTTAACTGTTAAGGGTGTTTAGCTATTCTCAAAGTTCTCACATTTTTCATGGCTTGGCTGAATTACTAGAATTACTTGTAGCAAAAGAGGCAAAAGTTTGATTGTCCCCATTACTTCCCGGCATACTGCATTAACTTGAACCATAGTGGACAACTTCAATATCTTTTTGTCCTAGGTAAATTTTGACTTGTGTGCTAAAGTATTTGGCAGAGAATATAAATAAGTTTGTTAAACATTGCGAGTTGTAGTTGTTCACTAAACTAAGATCAAGGTTGGAGTTTTAGGTAGTTCAAAGAAAATAAATTTTCCTAGCATAACAAATCTAGTTAAGCAATCTATTTATGCCTCATCAAAGGAATGTTAAATACTATGAAAAGTGGTTCAATGAGATGAGTTTGATGGTAAAGTTTGACCCTTCTCTTGTTTTTACTTGGGTTTGTGTTTGAAATAAGAATATGGGCTAGGAAAAGGAAGCGGATATAGAAAATATGAAGCATCTAGTATCTTATAGTTCTTAGATCCTTCAAGTTTCCCATTTACCTTTTCCTTACCTAAATTCTTGATCTAAATAGAGCCTTAAATCATTTCATAGATTCTAGATTTAAACACAGCCTTAATTCTCTATGAACTTAATTCTCTATGAATTATACCAGAACAACTGTATCCAGACCAATAACGTAATGCTTCACCATCCGCCCAGCCACATGCATCTTTGGAGCCTACCCATTTTGCCGGAGCTTCACCGCCTCACCAATTGCTCGGATCTTCACAGCCTCCCAAGTCACATAGCTCTTCACACCCTATTCGGTCCCATGGCTATTCACAGCCTCACGAGGCAGAGGACTTGAATGCGCAAGACGATGCAAATGATGAGGAGTTTGCAGCTAGAATTAAAGGTACTTTTCACATGGATTACATAATGCTCTGAAATTGCTGCTGAAACTGCTAAAATTGATGAATATAATGCTGAATCTGATGAATATAACACTGAAACTACTAATCATAATGTTGAAACTAATGATACAGTTATGCTGAAATTATTGCTGCTCCTGTATATGCTGAAATGATGCAGTTGTGTATGTTGTTTGTCAGTAGCTGAATGGAGTCTAGTGATGATAGTGGTAGGTCTTTTTCCTTAAGCTCTTGCACCTGGATGCTTATGTTGCTGCTATCTTGATACCTATGTTCCTGTTGTTGTTAGGTGTATTTTTGTAATGTAAAATGAATGATTCATGTACCATTAGAGGCTGTATACTCCTGCTGCTGTCAAATTTGTGTTCGTCTCTCATACCTATGCTCCTGCTGCTATCAAATTTTACATGACAAAAATTTGGTCTTCAATTGAAGTAGACATGTATCCCTCCCTTTTTAGACTTGAATTATCTTTGTGATTATGGGACTGCCATATGTGAAATGAGCTTGCTATAGTATATTGTGAAGAATTATGTGACTAAGCGGTGGACTCACCAAAAATAAACACACTCACTCTCCAATACCCCATACCCTGTGATTAAGAGACTTCCAGTGTGCTCCTTAACCTGCAGATGAAGTCACTCTCAGCTTTATTAGTTCCAGCATATCCAATTCCCATTATTGTTCAATGTGCTCCTTAATCTGTTTCTATTGTTTATTCCTTCATTTTTTCCAATACTAAACAACCCATTTAGTCAAATTCAATAGCATTTTAACATATTTGACAACCCGAAACTCATTTCGACATTCCAAAAACCAGTTTTCTGCATTAAAATAACAGTTTCAGCAAATATCTGTGACATTGCCTTTTAACCAAGATGCAGTTTCTTGATATTTGCATATTTACCTGTGACATTGCCTTTGAATTGTTTATTTGTTTGTTTTGGTAGAAATGGCACGGAGAAGATGGCATTCTTGGTACATGGAGAAGAATTTGGCTATTCCTCCACAATTACATTACATTTCACATCCTACTCCATGTGGCGCTTCACAGGATGCCCAACCATGTACCACTTCACCGGTAGAACAACAACATACCCCTTCACAAGTTCACCTTCCACATGAATCAGAAGAGCCTATGCAATCAAATGCCTCTTCTCGGCGTAACATATCACGAAACTCTTCACAGCCTGCCAATGCAGAGGACAACCATGAGTTAGACTATTGTTCAGATGACGATCAGTTTCCAGAGTGTGAAGTTGTTGTTGCAGGTTTCTCTCTCTCTCTCTCTCTCTCTCTCTCTCTCACACACACACACACACACACATGTTGAAGTTTGTATAGAGGCTCTATATATATGCTAGTATTTCAAGTAACAAGAACAAAGGATATTGAACTTTCTTATTATTTTGACTAGATGAATCAAGTGGGAGAAAGAAACGAGGGATAACGCGTTTAAGCGTATATCCGAATCTCCCACCTACAAAGTGAATAGTTGTAGAATTTAATCAAGTTTTCTTGCCTGTTGGAAAATAAGGTGGCTTGTATAGTCGATTCCTAGGAACTATCGCAAGGAAGCCCCATTTATGCCCAATTAATTACAAGAGTTGGCATGAAGTGCCACAACACTAAAAAGATGATTGTTGGAATATCATTCAGGTATTTACTTTGTAATATCTGTGAAGTATTTTAATTTTTTCATTCTTTGAAATTGTCTTAAAATGCTTTGTTGATGAGACTTGTGCCTAGGGTTACTGGTTTACAGGTTATGACATTTCTTTAACTTGATAATGCCATGTAGTATACCACTTAAGTTAGACTATAGTTTTATTTGCTTAGATGCTTATGTAAAATTTTCGTTGCATATCTTAGGTTCGAGATGGTTTTAATGACCCCCCTGATGAGGCTTCTCCACGAACTCATCAAAGATCATCGCATGGAAGTCATGACTTCGAATGTTCTCCTCGAGGTACATGTTTACATTATACACTCTTCATCGCATGGATGAGGTTTTCATTCAGGATTAAAGTTTACTACAGCTTTGGTGCTATAAAAAGGCAATGGCCCTCGGTTCAAAGGAGAGGGTTTTAGGGCCTTTTTTTTTTAAATTTTCTCCGGAGCCGCATAAAAAATGGCTCTCTGAGTTTTTTTTAATTTTAAGTGTCCTTGGTTCTTAGCTTGCATTAATTTCTTTAGCTTACCCAAATACTCTTACAAGCCCAAGCTAAAGGTGGTGTGTCCGTGTCCAACATATGTCAGACACCAACATTTTTCGAATACTCTCTTTGACGTGTCTGATACTAGTTGAACCCAAACTGCCCTGACCTAGTATTGTTGTTCCGGTGATTGGCAAACCAGTCTGTGTAGTTAAACCCAAAGTTCCAACATTGGAAGGCATAAATTTTCTTATCTGCCATTCCAACTGCTACCATTGAAACAACAGTTATAGTAGCAGAATGAGCAATTGTGCTTGTTTCAAGCCCATCTCTGTAACACTATAATTTCAGCACTTGAAAATTTTGGAACTTGAGAAAACTGATGGTGAAAATGTAGGTGGTGGAAATGAAGGGTTAAGTTGATGGGTTTTTCTAGGGAAAATTAGATTCAATAATTGAGTAGGAAATGTGTTATGGGCAGCTTAATTTTCCCTGAGTTGGGCTTGGTAAAAGAGATGGAAAAACGTGTTCATTATTAAGAAATATAAATGTTACTTCAGACACGTGTCCGACACATTGTTTTCCTAGCCCCTTGTTATTTGCTATATCAATCCTTGCCCAGCACTCTTATTGCTATTCAAATTAAGTTATGTGCTATAGGCCTATATACTTATGTTTTTCCAAATGTTGTGCAAGTTAAAAGATAAATTAACTCAGTTCTTATTCTTTGTCATTTCCATTGCAGGTAATAGGACGATCTAGCCAAACGCATGATTTCAACCCATCATTTTGGAAGCTCTTTCGTGAAGATTTTGTTAAGGATGGCATCATAAATTTTTAGTACTTTTTTGTTCCACTTAGTTTAGCCTACGGACTTTTGGATTATGGTATTTGTGCACCATAATGAACATTTGATTTACTTTTCATGTTGACAAGGTTATGGAACATGCCGTAATTTGATCTAATTGTGGTATTTTGTATGGATTATTAGTTTTTCAATTCTAATGAAAATGAATTATGTTGCTTTTTGATATTTTTGAGTTCTTGCTAAAAAAAATTAGTGAACAGGCACGTGACTAATATAATTTTTAATCAAGTTTTTTTTTTTAAAAAAAAAAACTTGTAACAACGTTTTTAGCCGCTGCTAAAAGTATGTACTAAGTTTACACCAATGGCCAAAAGCGCTGGCAAAACTGAGTCTACTCCAGCGTTTGTAAAGCATTGGTAAAACATAGTCTGCACCAGTGGTTGCAAAAGCGCTGGTAAAATACATCCCTGCACTGCTTGCCAAAAGCTTCTGGTAAAAGGATATAAAGAACGGTAGATGCCGCTTTTTATAAAGCGTCGGTATAGACCTCGCAGGTCTATAACAGTGTTTTAAGGCATCTATACCAACGCTTTTAGCCATTGGAATATCCCAACTTTCTTGTAGTGCTGGTATTGGGCCCCTCCCAACTTTAAGCCTAGAAAGAAAAAAAAATGGTAGAGAACAGGTTGGGGAAACCGAACAAGGACCGGCTACTCAAAATCCAGTTTGAAAACCCCATCCAAACAAGGCCTAACGTGGTCGCACTTGGCTCGTGCTTTGGGCCGGCCATGGTGACTATCACAACACATAAATCTTCTTCTGCTTTTTTCTTTGCAATTGTCCTAATATAAATTTAATTAAAAAGATGCGGGAAAATTTTAGACAATTGTTCAGTACTCTGGGCCCACTTTCATATATTAAATTAAGAATTCGTGAAAAGATTGGATTAGGTACTTATTGAATCAGTTCAAAAAAAAAAAATTTAGAGTAAATTATACTAACCTCCCCGAGGTTTCTGACTTGTACACTGATTACCCCTACTTTATCTAAAATAGCACTGACCTCCCCTGAGTTTAATATTTTAGTATCAAAAATACCCTTCTGTTACTGAAATAGCACTGACCTCCCCTGAGTTTTATATTTTAGTATCAAAAACACCCTTCTATTACTTAGCTGTCAGTGACAGTAACATAAATTGATAAGGTAAGCCATTAACCTTTGTTGAATTCCCAAAAATAACCCTTGACACTAGTTACAATCTAAATGTAAAAGGCTCTTGCTTTTTTTCCTCTAAATAATGATAATGTATGAATACTTAGAATATAATTTATTGATGGACAATTTCTATAAAGAAAAATTAAACAAATTCCCTGTTTGGCTTTTGCTGTTAAAAAAAATGCCGTTCAAAAAAAAAATTGAAAAATGAAACTAAGATAACAAAACATGGGAATGCTACCAAATATACATGTCTTTTAATTCAATTTTTTGTTTAACAAATGAATGTGTCCTAGTTCATAAAATACATCAAATAAGAGTATAAGTAAGTCATTTTCAGTTGCTTTGCATCACTTAGATACTAAATTTTCTATTTAGAAAATTCTGTTACTTATGGTGTTATGATGTGCAAAATGACAATTTTTCTACTATGTTAGTGTAATCCAAAACTAGCGTCAAGGGCTATTTTGGAAATTCAACAATAGTTAATGGCTTACCTCATCAATTCCCGATACTATCACTAACGGACAAGTAACAGAAGGGTGTTTTTGATACTAAACTATAAAACTCATGGGAGGTTAGTGCTATTTCAGATAAAGTAAGGGTGGTCGGTGTACAAGTTAGAAACCTCAGGGGAGGTCAGTGTAATTTATCCAATTTTTTTTAAAAAGGGATAGTTATTGAATATTGTGAGTTCTACCTAGATATTAAATTTTGCAAAATGCATGAAAAGAGCACTTCGGCCTTTCCATACATTGAAGTACACAAAAAATTTCATAAACTGCACATTAATTTTGTGGGTACCACAACGTAAAAAAAAAATAAAAAGAAAAAAGAAAGTCATTTGCATGAAGTTCATGAGATGCAAGTAGAGTAGGGTACAGTTGGTGCCTCATTTATACTTCCGTGCATATAGATTGGGCTCGATTCTCATAAGCACCCATCTCCTTCCCATGCGATCGAGTAGATTAGGACTAAAAAAAAAGGGAAGTTCTGGAGATACAAATGTCCCTCATTAATTACCAAATCACTGTAATTGTTGATAAATAAAGGTCAACTCTATCAATTAGTATGGAGAATAATGATACTCTTACATCCATCTGATTACACCCATCGTGTACACCCCACTCTGATTTTGACACATGGCCTCCCTCTCAAACTCTTAGAAAAATGCCAAAGTCATTAGACTGGTCCATGAGAGCTGAACCAAGAAAAATGCCAAAAAGAATAAGAACATTTTTATGTTATGAGGTTGAACCAATTCTTTATATAGCGACCTATTAGAGACCGATTTGAACATCACGAACTATCCTGTAACAAAAACAGTCATTGCTACTACCCGTTTCCAGTTCTCTTCTATCAAGAAGTTGAGACCAACGAAAAGATAACAGTGCAGAGCTATGGTGGGTATGGTCATAAATCAACAAAAGAGTCATGCTCCAATCACTCATATTAATGGATTCATGAGCTCATTTTACTGTACCAATATTCATCTATTTCGACACCTAGTGATTACTGCAAAAACTTTTCACCCTCAAAGGTTTCCCTAATTATTAATTACAATTGAGTATACAATGAGTAATGCTGTCAAACCACAAGGATCAAACTTGATCGATTCTAGCTAGCTACGAGTAGAGTTCAATTATTTTCTAAATCATTTTTCAACATCAAGCAGTACTGTGAGAATTCTATTTAAGATTTCATAATAGGACAATTGCTACCGAAAACCAAAAAGGTGTTGTCAAGTGGTAATTGGTTATGTCACGTTCGATCCTTTTATATGAAAGTCTTGTCAATTTTTCTTTCCAAATTGGTCACATTTAGCTAGGACTAACGAATCATGCATGCATTTTACGTTTGTAAATGATCTTTTGTCTCTTCTGAGTTTTTGTCCGATCGCTGATACATAGAAATATAATTTCATATGAGGTGCAAAATTACCCAAGGACATGCATGTCCAGAACGCCTTAGCTGGCATAATATGCATTCATCAAATAATTGGTGGTGAAAGTACATAAAGTTCTAAAGATACTGAAATGGAAAAAGATCCCCTAGAATTTGTTCTTAAGTTAGACCGATGCTTTATACTGGAAAACCTATACTTGGATTTATCCCTACGTCTCCAATTATTGGTCTTTTTTGATACCCATGTCAACGTTCACATCAATAATTATTGAAATCTCTTATGCCATTCAAAAGATCTCAATTAGATTGAACATTTAGCTAGCGCAAAAGATTTTCTAGAAAACTATTTAAGGAAGAACATTATTTTGTGATCTTGACGTTCGCATTGTTTTGAAACATAGACCAACAATTAAGAACGGAGTGGGCATAGAAAGTAATGTGGTCCTTCTCTAGCTATTATGCAACAAACGGCTTTGGTCCCGGTCTTATTACCATTCCGCATTACATGCAATCACCCGAATGAGGCTCCTGTTCTGTTTGGTCCATTTTTGGGACTTTTTAGGTCTTGGAGGGGGCCACACAAGACCTACAAAAGTAAACGGAATCGTTCATTTTGTACATCATCAACGCAAAAAACTAGTTTGTTTGAAATTTGATAGCTATATGAACAAAACAAATTTCCAGAGGGAAAATAATGCTAATAATGCACGGAGGCAATATGGACTCCCTTCACTACTTAACTCATCCGTACCCTTCCAAACCCTCAATTTTTTGCCCTATTTGACTCATCACAATACTGGTTTAAACAATTCATCTTGTAGCCTTAATTCACAAGAAGAAAACATGTGTGCGAGTAAATCAACTGGATATAAGATTTATCACAAGTGTTGTGTTTTGTTTTATAAAAAGGCAGAAAATATAATTTTAAACTTCATCCATCTAGCTAGTTTAAATAATACGATTGTGTGCTTATCGATATCCGATTATGTTAATTTTTTTTTCCACATATGCTATTCCCAGCAAAACCCTAGGGAGGGTGAGAAAATAAGCAGGGTTGGGTGGACTATCAAGCATGTTAACAGCGTTACATTTATTCAAGATGGGCTACTGTGTTTTATAGTAATATGTGTGACCAACAATGTGTTACTCTCTCGGTCCCATTTTTTAATCTCTTTTAGAATTTCCAACTTTTCAAAGAGATATGTGTTCAATGCACGTCTCCTCAAAAAGTTGGTTCCAATTTCCATTATTATCTTTTGATTCTCACTCTTTAAATTATTTGTAACCATTTACGAGGCCTAAAGAGTTTTTTGCTTTTTGCCCTTAAAAGTAGATTTCATTTGAAAAAAATTAGTAGGCCTTTGATGATGTCTTCATCAAGGATAAATAATAAAAAGTTTAAATTTCTAATGGTAATGATTAAGTCTCTATAAAATAAATGGATTTACGAGGGTTTTTTTTTTTTGCAAGACAATATACATTAGTGAGTGTTTAGAAGGGAGTTAGTGGGTTAAAAATTGAAGGGAGTTCGAACTTTTCTGTTGACTTGAACTCCATACCTCTTCCTTTAAAGCCAAGAGATACAACTAGATCCGATGAACTAAACTCAAACCATAGACCTTCCCTTTGAAAGCTAAGAGGAAAAACCAAATGGACTAAAAACCACATTTTGAATTTACGAAGTTAAACACTTAAAACGTGGTGAAGGGAATAATATTTTTGGACATCGAAAGATGGAATACGCAATTAATAGTATGGGAGGGAAGGAGTGTGTGATTCTAAAAATGGGTTATTTAGTAGCGTATTATGCTAGTGCTACTACAATATGTGCCTAAAATCTATTGGAGAACAAGGCCTTAGTACTACATCCATTTAAATTATTAGGTAGAGTAATTTATATCTCTCTTTGTACTTGATCGAATACCATGGATCGCCACCAGGAAAAGAATTCCAAAACAAGCAGCTCTCTTAAGCTAGCTAACAACCAAGTTGCAGGAAAACCAGCAGCCATTTGTTTGTCTTGTACTTCGTTTCCTTTTTCTCCTGACGCAGCATATGTACTTTTAGTCGGCAACCAAATTTTAATGTTGGGTTTTGGCTCATTTTATTTAATTTTGCATTGATTTTGAGAATGAGGGTGAAGGAAACCGGTGCCGTTCCCCTTGGCAGATGTTCCCCTTGGCAGATGCAAGGATGAAGTCACGAGGGACTAGTCGGGGTTGTCACCCCTGCTACAATTTGAAAAAATCCTACTATTATATTGAAAAGAAAAAAAAAAAAAAATATATATATATATATATATATATCTTCAAATTATATAGTCCCGCCTCTCCTCTACAGATGTAGCCTGCCTCCCTTATGCAAAAATCGTGGCTCTGTCCCTGAATGGATGGAAGATCGGCCACGTGACAACTGCCCCCATCAAAATTTTAAAGCGCGTCATAATATATGGTTATACAACTATATTATCTGAATTTGAACCATATATATATATATATATATATATATACAAATTATATAGATCCGCCACTCCTCTACAGAATAGACAGAACATGGTTGGGATTTGAAAACATTTAAAAATGTGTTCAAATTATATATATCTTCTTCTTTTTCCCTTTTTTTTAGGGAACAGCTACCAGAAGTTGGCTAGATTTGAAAACATTAAAAATGGAGGATACACAGAACATGGTTGGTTTGTTGACAACAGTGTTACGAAGTTGATTGGTTCTTGTCTTGCGATGCAAGTTACAACTCGCAAACACGTGAATTGATGTGTCCGCAAGATGAGCCGACCCACGAGGGGTTCGCTCAAAGTACGAGTTTGACCGAATTAGTTAAGTACTAAACTACTACTAATAAAAAATTAGCAGCAAACCAAACTCCAATTAAGACTTTTAACAGCAATCTTTACAGCAAATTCAACCTTTTTAAAAGCAAAAAGCAGAAGATTCGGTCGTGCTCTGTCTCGTCCACGGTTTATAATCAATGACATGCATGTTTGAAGTTTGTCTATTTGTTTTTTCTTCGAAATTTTCGATGTTATTCTGCATTATTGGAGTAACTTTATGGGGACTTTCTATGTAATATGTATTGTGAATCTTTTCCAACAAGGTAGAGTCAAAAGTCGGTGCCCAAATGGGAGATTCTTTCAAACTTCTTTGTTGTGGAGAGGTAAAACTAGAGAGTGGGAACAATGAACAGACTCTCTCTTCATGGCAACACTTTTTAGACATGAATGCACGCTGATTTAGCATTAATTCTCATTAAGTGACGGAGGCAGAAATTAAAGTTGGAAGGTGGCGCATTATGTATTGTGAATCTTTTATAGTAAGGAGTTTTATGAAAAAAGGGCCAAAGCCCCTTATCGGACTTGAAATGATGTCTTACGCCTTACCATGGCATTACTCTACCACTGAGTTAAAAGGGGCCTATTTGAATCACTCAAAAGTTGGTGCCCAAATGGGAGATTCTTCGAAACTTCTATGTTATGGAGAGGTAAAGCTAGAGAGGTGCATGAACAGACTTTCTCTTCTGTGTTTAGTAAAGAAGCAAGTTGTCAGAAATTAGGGCGACCAACTCATGGCAACACTTTTTAGACATGAATGCACGTTGATTCAGCATTAATTCCTATTGGATTGTATTGAGCTTGTAGGTTCGATAATCAAAAATTTGTCCGTTAGATAACTTTAGGGTCTAGAAGTTAGTCGAGGACGGCAAAATATGGACCAAACTCCAATTGGCGAAAAACTTGTTGGAACAGAATATCCCATAGAAAAATAATAGCTAAGGAGATTAAATTGGATTCACATTGAATATGACACACTATATATGGTGTGTGTTTGAATATTCACACACCCTTCATAAAGAGAATAACTTATTTATTGATGGGCTTGATCAAACTGGTTTGCAACCAGCCAATGTTAACATGCCACATCATCATGTACCATAGAAAATATTGGACTCCGCCATACATTATCATTTAACCACATGTCCACAACGACAAATACCGTGGCCATCTTTGTTTCTCAATTTACTTTTAGTTTTAGTTTTGATGATATCATCATTTTCCTCATTTCCCTCTATCTCTCTCAACTCATTGCACATGTCCACAACGACAAATACCCTGGCCATCTTCGTTTCTCAGTTTAGTTTTAGTTTTGATGATATCATCATTTTTCTCATTTTTCTCTATCTCTCTCAACTCATTACACTTGATGACATCATCAAAACTAAACTAAATTATCTAACCTAACATAGCCTGTATGATTATGCTAGGAATAACATTTTACGAATGACATTGGTATGCACATGTGATCAGTCGCGAGCATTAAAAAATTTCGAAGATGGAGCATAACATAAAGTTAGTTATTTGGAAAGAAATACGATATGTAATCGGTTTATGAAGAGGCTAAAATAAAATATTCAAGATTTTAGAGTCGCCAAAATGTCAAAATTTCATCATATATAGCACCAATACAAGTAGGGTCTTTGCTAATTTTCGTCAATAAGTGGAGAATAATATTGCATATAATGACAAATTACGTCAAATATTAATGCATATTTCACAGATACTAATTTATTTATAGATATTAATATAATTTTTTTGGAATATCTATGTATTTTTGTTAGTAGCATTTTTTCATAAAATTAAATGACGTGTCTTTCCAAATTTTGAGTTGTCATTAGGGGTGCACATACGTTGAGCCGGGCTGCGTTCGGGTTGGGCTTACACTAGAAGATTTGTGTATTCCCAAACCCGATCCATTTATAATCGGGTTTCATTTAATATGTCCAAACCCAAGCTAGATAAAATTTTAATTTTTCAAACCTGTCCAATAAACCCATTTATTTTTTTAAAACATGGTATCACATATATAAATTAACCAACCATAACGATCACAATTACAAGTCACAATCATAATAATATACTTTAAGTTTTGAGTTACTATAGAAATATTAAAAATAGACCTAGAAATTAAAATGCTATTAAAGTACCTAAAAATATAGAACTATCAAACTCAATCAATCTCTATATAGAATATTAAAATAAAATGTTATTTAAATCAGGCTGAGTTGGGCTGGATAGGCCTGAGAGGAATTTTTCAAACTCAATCTGTTTAATAAACGGACTTAAAATCTTAACCCAATCCAGCTCATAGAGCCAAAATATTTATTTTAAACCTTAAAATAACCGGGCTGGGTTGGGCGGGATTTCGGCAGCCAAGCCCTAGGTGTCATAGTCCCGTCCGAACCGCCCCTGTCCGCTGGTGCACGTGGTGCAGTACTTTTGACCGGTAACAATATGCGTCATTGTCAAGATGATATCGCCATTATTAACTTGTTCTCCAGTTTTTGAAATTTCGTTTACAAAAATTCAAAAGGTAGGAATTAATTCCAAGCAATCGTTGTAGAAATTATTGTTGTCACTTTCACTTTTTGATTCTTTTAAATAATTGTATATGTTTCACAATTTATAATATTTTTATAATTCTAAACTATTACTCTCTCCGTCCCAATTTCTTAATCTTTCATTCCATTTTGGGATATCTCAAAATATTTGTCTCACTTCTAAAAACATTCATCAGAATTGCATCACTTTCCAATTTTACCCTTAAAAAAGTTTTTTTTCCATCTTAATTGGCTAGTCCATTATCTTTTATTTTATAACGGTTTTTATGATTTTGAAAATTTTGTTTAATAAAACTAATTGATATCTATCAAATAAGATCCATATTGAATATATTTTGACTTTCATATAATAAATTAGCCTCACAAATTTGGTCACAATAATATTGACTGGATTAAGGGGCAAAATAGAAAAGTTAATAAAAAAATTTCACATCCCTTAAAAACTCACTTTCTCAAAAGGGGCCAAGAAATTGAGACGGAGGGAGTATGTGGTTAACAAAGTTAATTGAGATATATCAAATAAGATCTATATTACATATAAAAATTATTATATATTAAAAGCTATAAGCAATTTTTTAAAATATCCCAATTAATAACATGGTACATCAATTTTGGGACGGATGAAGTAATTGATTCATTATCCTCGTACTTATATTCAAGTCCCAGCAACCAAAGGTACCGCGCATGGGGATAGCAATTACCTCTGGCCGACTTGTCCTCGTACCCGTTTTCCTGCCCCATTCTGATGAGAAAATGGGATCAGGGTGGTATTTGCTTCTCCCACCCCTATTTTAACTTGATCTAAATATGGTAATAATCCTAGTTATTAGTTTTAGTAGTATTTAAAAACACTAGTTCATGTTACATTTTTTGCAAAACTATTTGGATTAAGCACTTATTGATATTCGATTAAACTGAATTTTTGCAAGACCTTTTCTTTTACTCATTTAAACAAGATCAACAGTTCAAAACGTCACAGTTGGGCCCGGAATAAAATCGTGTGTTTTTTTAAATGTGAGGAGAACCTCATATATAAAGTTCCCGTTCTACTAAAGACTCCCTCAAACTCGTAATTCGCGGACCTCATGGATCGGGGTTGAATCTCGACGATCCGAACCGCTCAATGTGTTTAAAACGTGAATTTAAAGGTCACCGCCTGGGTTCGTCCAAAAAAAAAATACTCAGAAGGGCTTCGTTTGAGCATTTTCCAATAAATTATATATGTACGGTTATTATGAAAAATCGCTCGGAGGAAGCCCTTTCGGGTATGTTTTTTGTGATTGCCCACGTTGGCCATGAAAAACATGTTTTAAACACATTGAGCGGTTCGGATCGTCAAAATTTGGTCCGAAAAATCAAAAAAAGGGTGGTCCTCATGGAGGAGATCTATAATGGAGTCCTCAATAGAACATCTTCCTATATACACACACACACCACAGTTCCAATCCAAGATCCCAGATTTTAAAAAAAATCCTCATCTTATTGATCCCGATTGAATTTCGACGGTTCAAACCATCCAATGTGTTTAAAAGGTGTTTTCAAGTGTCTCCGTGAGAAATCATAAAAAAAAATAACAGGAAGGGCTTGTGCAGGTTTTTGAAAAATGGATCAGATCAAGCCCTTCCCGGTAATTTTTTTTGATGATTTCTCACGGGAACCCTTGAAAACACCTTTTAAACACATTAGACGGTTTGGATCGTCGAAATTCGATCGGAAAAATGAAAGTCCGGATTTTTTTAAATCGGGGCTCCCTGACTGGAAGTGGACTATATATATATATACACACACACACCTCCCGGAAATAGAAAAACATGGATTTTTTGTGTTGTAAATTATTTTTGAAAAATCTGATTTGTCCAATTTGTTCAAAAGATGTTTTCAAAGGTACAAGCGAGGATTCTTCAAAAAAAAATCAGGAAGGGCTTGATCCAAACAGTTTTCGCAAAAAATGTAAATATATATTTTTTACGAAAACTGCTTGGATCAAGCCTTTCCGGGTTTTTTTTTTTTTTTTGAAGATTTCTCGCGTAAACTCTTGAAAATACCTTTTGAACACATTGGACGGATCGAATCGTCAAAAAAATATTTGGATCATGAGGTCCAGAAATTAGAAGTCCAGATTAGAAGCAAACCGTAGAATATATATATATATATATATATATATATATATATATTCACTTTTCCGATATTTTTTTTAGGATCTGAACCGTATACAGTTTTTGTGAAATACTGCTCAGATCGAGTCCTTCCCAGTAATTTTTTTTTTGATGATTTCTCGAGGGACCTTTAAAACTCTTTTTAAACACATTGGACAGTTTTGATTTTGTAAAAATAATTTTTAAAAGCTTCAAAACATCCATATATATGTTGGTTTCATTGTTTCCATATTATAAGAGCAACATACCAAAAAACAAATCATTATTTTATGTCTTTATTTTCTTTGTTCCTACTATATTTTTAAAATTGTCTCATTCTTCGATATCTTATTTTCTTATCAAAACAATCTAAACCCAACACATAGTGCGATAAATGGGGACTTCACTAATCCCCTACCCCAGCACCTCTTAATTTTTTTCTCGCTACAACCCCGCCCCATGAGAAACAGGGCGGGGAAGATAGGCAGTAAATCAAACTCTGACGATCTCCATTGTCATCCCTCGTACCACACTTGAAAATTTGAAAGTTAAGCGAAAACTAAATCAATCATTCTTTATATAATGACATATTAATGGAAATAAACAGTTAGTACATGAATGTGTAGAAAATCGCTTGTGGTTTGAGACTTTTTTTTTTCCTTACCGAACTAGTGATTACAGTCTGAAACCATTGGAGCCAAAGACGAGAAAATTTTTGGGATACCGAGTGGGTACCACGTGGCGGAGCTCACGTTGTTCCCAAACATTGCATTCAAGCTATCCAAAAGTGTATTGAACGGCCAAAATCGAAACCCTCTTTCTCCTTCTCTCTCTCTCTCTCTTGTTTCTCTCTCTATAATCTGAACAGTCCAAAACCGAAATAGACGCCTCAAATTGCACGAGCGGGTATCACGTCGGCACTGAAAAATTTCTCCAAAGACACAATTAATGAGAATAGGATTCGGTGGCCAAACTTTCGTCAATGACGAAGTTACACTTTTTTCTTTGCCAAACTCTTTTTTGACAATCTTCATTCGTTCTCGAATTTTGGGAAGAGTTGGTTTTGACTGCAGGGGATCCAACCAAAATGCCCTGCCCACGGAAAAAGAAGAAGAACACGAGTCCAGACAGTGAGTTGAAGGGGCGTGAGTTTTGCCACGTGGTGACGGGAGCATCTCGTGTAACGACCACGCAAGCAGTAGCAGCTTTTTGAGTGAGTTTGGCAAAGCGATATACTAATATGCATGGGAAACTGTGAAGACAGCTACTCCCTGTGTAGAAGAAGAATCTGGTTGTGTAATGAGGAGAAAGTCAAGTTTATTGACTTTGAAGCTTCACGAACTGCCGAAAGGTTTTGCCTCCAGAAAGGGCATGACGGTAAGATTCCCCCCACGTGAGAACCATAAATTATTTGCAACGCCCAACTACTCATTGACCGATTCCAACTTCATTTTCTCTTTCCCATCCCCATCTTTTCTTTTTCTTTTTTTTTTTCTTTTTCATTTTTTAGTTTGACGATATTAAGGCTAAGTTTAGCTAAAAAAGTTAACTTAACTTTTTTGTTTTGTCTTTATTTGATTTTTTTTTGTGTTTTTTAGTTTTGCATTGATTTTTTAGTATTATTGGTTCGTCTCGGCGAGACGGATCCGAAAAAGTAAAAAATTATGGCTAAGACTTTCAATTTTTTGAAAAAGATCGAAAAAAGTGTAAAAAGCTGACTTTTTGGCTTATTTTTGTCTTTATTAAAAAAAAATTAAACTTCGGTCATAATATTATACTTTTTTTATTCCTCTCGCTGAGACGAACCAATAATAAAAAAAAATTGATGCAAAACTAAAAAATGAAAAAAAAAATCAAGTAAAGACGAAAAAATAAGTCAGCCAACTTTTTTGGCCAAAACGCACCTAAATTACTCTTTGCTTTGACAAATTCCTGTGAAAAAATAATTTTGACACTCCACGTTGTAATCTTCATACTTCATATTTTTTTAAGTATTCATAATAAACACAAAATTACTTCCAAAGATAAATGCAATTATAAAAAAAATAGAGTGTCACTATTACTGTCAAAATTATTTTTTCTCTTCCCTATCAATTTTTCTTTAAATTTAATGTAAAATCCTTGAACATTTCGTAGTGCCAGAAGCATGATTTAAGGGAGGCTCCTAGTTCTAAAAACTAATGTGCTCGTCCCTTTATTTGCTTTTCGGACTTTTTGAGCTGTTTAGGTTTTGTTTTATTCATAAATATTTCATGTTTGTTAGTTTGGCGTTAAAAAAAAAAAAAAAAAAGAGCCAAGAAATACAAACAGTTACCTTTTTTATACTTTTTCCAAAATAAATTTGAGTTTTGGTCAATTCAATTTCTCTCATTAAGATGAATCAATAATCTACAAACGTTTGACGCAAAACTAATAAAATCGAATTTTTTTTATCACAGACAAAACTCAAAAGCCCAAAATGGAAATAAAAGAAACGTCCTAACTAAAAGGTCAGGAATGTGACCTTGTTCACGGTATCCAGCACTAAAAAAGACCATCAGTGTTGTAGACAAATTCAACGAAAATCACATCACCACATCAAACTCGTCCTCAAATGACTATTCAAGCGGTCACTTGATGTGGTAATTCGTGACAAACAATTGAAATGCTTGCCAACAAGTTGTACGTGACTGTAAAGCAATAAAGTTGTCGAGGCCAGCTCTACTTGTCATCAACGAGTCGAACTCGAGTTGAAGTTAGCGCATCCTTGCGTGGATGAATAAATTTACTTTTTAACAAAAATAAAAAGTCAAAATAAAAAATAAGGCCAAAATCAAGTTTATCAAATGGTTAATCAAATTTGTTAAGTTTCTGACTTTGCTACAGTGTTGTAAGGACTAAATTTCGGAGTCGTCTGGTTTTTGGCAATTTCATATGACAAAACACATATTTATTATCGAGTTGTAATTTTCTAAGTAAAAGTCTGTATAGGATTAGAGTGGAAGGAATCTCTTTGTAATGTAATTTGAGTGTTAGTGTTTTTAGTCGGTTGATGGCATTCGGAACGAAAAGATCAATCGGCTTCTCAATCGAGTAACTCTGATTTTAGCACACAGGCAGTGGACCGTGGTATGAAACAAGTTTTCAGAGCATACCGATTGATAAGAGGATCAATCGGGTTATTAATCGATAGCGCCAAAAAAATCGGATCTACAATGACCCGATCAATCGGCTTACGATGCGATTGATCAGATTGAGAATTCTATAAATAAGTCGCGTTTATGGATCTAGGTTAAGGTTATCGGCTGAAAAAAAAATATTGGAGCCATTTGTTCTCAAAGCCACAAAATCCTAATTTATCGAGAGTGAATCTTGAAGCACAAGATCGATGGAACTTTAATCAAAGCTTCAAGAGGTTTCTACATCAATCAATAATCAAGTTCAAGTTGTTTTCCGATGGATTTTCGGAAGAACGTTTGGAAGGCTCGAGAATTCGAGACAGCGGCAATCAAATACTGGGTGTGGTGTACGAGGATTCGGCAAGTACATCTTAGAGTGATTGTGAGTGATTCAAATCATAGGGTAAGATTACTTGTAACTACACAATGATTTTATAGTGTTTGATTCCTTCCCATGGTTTTTACCCATATTGGGGTTTTTCACGTATATCTGGCGTTCATCTGTTTAATTATTTTTCGTTTGTAATTGGTTCATAATTGATTGATGTTATTTTTTTATTGAGATAAAATAATCTAGCAAATTATAAAACTTAGGTGATCTAGGATTTTTCAAGTGCCGCACCAAATTTGGTGCGGCATTTTTCACTCACCAAGACACTGTTCATGCACTATTTATGTATGGGTAAATTACACTGACCTCCCCTAAGGTTTTTGACTTATACACTGACCACCCCTACTTTATCTGAAATAGCACTGACCTCCCCTGAGTTTTATATTTTAGTATCAAAACCACCCTTCAACAATATCGACGGCACTAGGGACCCCCTTGTGCATCCCCAACGGTCAATTCGAGCCGTCCATTCATTCTAGAATCGAATTCCGAGTGGGTATACACGGGAATCACCTCAATCGGACAATCCTAGGTGCTTGATCCAAAAAAATTTAACAAAATGGGGTGATTTTGGATCGAGCACTTAAGACCGTCCGATTGAGGTGATTCCCGCGTGGACCCACTCGAAATTCGATTCTGGAATGAATGGACGGCTCAGATTGACCGTTGGGGACCCACAAGGGGGTCCACGACGCCGTCAGTACTGTTGAAGGGTGCTTTTGATACTAAAATATAAAATTCAGGGGAGGTCAGTGTTATTTCAGATAAAGTAGGGGTGGTTAGTGTACAAGTCAGAAACCTCAAGGGAGGTCAGTGTAATTTACCCTTTACGTATTGTTCACTTTTTTATTATTACTTTTGGGGAGTAGGAGTAGAAAGAAAAAATAGTTTAATATAATAAAGTTATAATAGAGAGTTTGATTTTATGAGTTTTTGGAAAAGTGACTTGCTAAATTTGTAAAAAGTATTTTTGAAGTTAAATTTGGTGTTTTTTTGTGCTCCTGATAAGGATGCCCTTATAGATTAGTATTTTAAAGCTTGGTACCGCCCAAAAAAGTGCCAATTGTTCCTAAAGGCTCGTTTGGTGAAAAACGATTACAGCTCGAGTTCGAATTTAAGCTTTGTTTGCACTCCTATACGTGAAAAGACATTGTAGAGCATTGGAAATATCAAGAGTTCGAAATAGGGGTTGACATCTAGGGTCGGCTAAAATTGACTTTTCACAGCTAAGTTTAGCCAAGTTTGACGAGAACCGGGGGCCCTGAAGTGAGAAATCTCTCTACAGGGTGTAGTAAGTGGATTTTAGCTGTTCAAAGTGGTTTTGACAGTCTGAATTTTCACTAATCTATTTGCGTAAATAATTTATTGATTTGGCGAATAGTTTATTTAAAATCGAGACTGTCCAAAACAAGAATGGATGTTAAGTTTTAGGTGTTATGTGTAAATAGTTAGGAGTTAAGAGGCCTTAGTGTATTTTCTCTCTTTTTCTCTTTTGTATATATATGTGTAATGTAATGGAACCCTATCTTTTACGGCTGAATAGAATTCTCATAGCTTTCATGGTATCAAAGCAACGATCCAATCGCTACTCTGTTCGTGCGAGTTTTCTCCACCTATTGTTGTGAGTTTTCTCAGGCAACAACAAAATCTTTACCTTCGTCACTGATCCACCATTGTCTACCTTTACTTGTCAATCGAAGGAGGATTTCACTCGTACGTGACTAGTGTTGTCTCTTTAGCCTTTAGCCAAGCACTATTACTGCCGATACCCATTGAGTTTCCACCGTTAGTCTTCACCAAAACCTATCCAGCCATCGTCAACCCTCTTTAGCCATCATTCACCCACAAACACCATAGATTAACCCTTACCCACCACAACTAAGCCACTGTCGACCATGTTAAGCCTTTGTCTCCCTCCGTTAGTGTTCAACAGCAACTGGAGAAGCAGTCGATCCATTTGGAACTGCATACTCCATATATAAACCTTGAGAGTATTACTAGGATCTTAATTTAGGATCCATTTCCCTGCAAAGGGGTTCTTTACCTGGGGTGTTCAGCACTTGGTCAGTTATCAGTCAGTTCTGTGGGAAAGCTCGTTATTAATAGAATTGTTGTGGCAATTATTTATTGACATTATGCACGTATAAGTAAGACATTGTCTCACCTTATCAAAGCTCGTTGGTATATCCATTGGCTTATCTTTGGTTTGCTCTCTTGTGTGCATTAGGTTGCTTTGTTCTCTTGTATGAGCTGCACACCAGGGTCATAATATTGTTATTATTAGTAATATATTTCTTGAGCCTTCACCCAAGAAAAATAAAAATCAACAAATCAACGCGGGCGGCTTAAACCCATGTATCTAGCCTAATATACTGTTAAGTATGATTAGGAAGGGATTAATCCTAATCTGGACCTCCAATATTTTAATCAGGTAAAAAATATATAAAAAGGCAGGTTTGGCTACTTTCCATGGGGAAAAAAATTGTGAAGCACGGCTTCATTCTGTCTTTTCGTCTCAATGACTATTTTTACTTTTAGTAATTTTTTGTTTAGTTTTTCATCGTAATTTTTAAGATTTATCAATCTAATCAACGAGAGGAATAAAATAACTATAAAATTGTGGACGAAAGTTGAAAAAAATTTATATAAGACATCACTTTAAACAAAAAGACTGTTGGGGTACTCTTTTTTTTTTAATGGTCATAAGGTTTTACTTGTAAATTTTTCCTATTGAGATGGATGATTAATTTAAAAAATTAAATGTCGTTCTAAATAAAATTTAGAAAAGGGCAAACAAAATACTAAAAACCAAAAAGACAAGGCGGCCGATTACCGACTCACATTTCCAACTCAACTGAACAAACTGACGCAAATAACCTTTGGTTCCCGTTGGTTTCGATTTTGGGCCCCCACAAAAGGTGGAAAAAAAACGCAGGAAGCTATGTGGGCCCAACTTTCAAGGTTTTGGAAATACTCCACATGTCAACATTGCCTGGAGGTGATTCATTTGGGCCCACTTAATCATGCAAACTTAAGTGCTCTGCCCACTCATGGCAACCGGTCCACCACCCTTCAAAGATCTGAGATCTCTCTCACTCTCTCTCTCTCTCTCTCTCTCTACCACCTTATAGTCTGCTAGCCTGAATATCAAGGGCCATGTTCAGTTGCAAGTTTTGGTTTAGTTTTGATTTTGATAATAATTATTATTTTTCTATTTTTTTTTCTATCTCTTTCCACTTATTACACCTACTTAAATCACCAAAATTAAACCAAAACTTGCAACCGAACATACCCCTTATATCCTCTTTTTAGAAATTTTTTTGTCGTGCTGCTTTATATTGGAAGACGTATGAATATAAATTTTCATGAAATGAAAATTAGAAATTTTTAAGTGATGTTAAGAGGGAAGTTTTCATAGTTATTGTTTAATTTCGTTATAGCTAGTCTTTCCTTAACTCGGCCCAACCGAATGTCAGTGATCTATATTTTGATGTTCGGATTAAAAGATTCTAATATTCGTAAGCCAAACTCAGATCTTAATTAGTCCCGATCCTTCAGCTTTCATCGAGTTTGAAGCTCTTCTAGAGCCCTTCTATTGGGTATTCTTCTAAAAACGGAGATATGTTCCCCTTTTTGAAGTTTTGGGATTCAAGTAGTAAATAGTTCGGTCGTCGGCAAGTCCTTTTGGTTAATAGGCAAAATCAGGGCCTGCCCTAAGGGCAAGGCCACCAAGCCGTCACTTAGGGCCTCCGGTTTTTGGCCCTATAATAGGGCCCCAAATTTTGAGATATGTTAAAGTATTATATATGTGAATAATATTGCAGATATAGCTACAGTAGCTCAGTGATAAAGGATGTCCTCCTATAACCAAAAGGTCTTGCTTTTGATCCTTGAGGTCTTCACTTTTTAAGTGCTAAACATTTCAAATATGTTAAAAAAAGGTCTTGTTTTCGATCCTTGAGGTCTTCACTTTTTAAGTGCAAAACATTTCAAATATGTTTAAAAAAGGTCTTCACTTTTTAAGTGCAAAACATTTCAAATATGTTTAAAAAACAACGATGCTAAGAGTTGAACCCATGACATGAGGGTACAACACACAATTTGCTGGACATTGCAACTACACCACGAAGTGCTTTCTTATTATTATATGAAACAACTAAAATATATATGAACACTAAGAGGCCTCATCGTTAAAAACCGCTTAGGGCTCCAAAATTTTCACGGTCGGACTTGGACAAAATGTGTCTCCCGAAGCTTCAAGGTGGCTACCGAAGGTACTGATCTTTGAAGGTTTTAGGGAACCCACACTATCAGTTAACGCGTTTCATATCGACGTCTTACTCTCCTTCTAAGTCTGATGGATGTGCATCTTCCTTGTCCTGTGTAATTTATATGGGTAAAACTATTTCCCATCGTCGAGTGAGAAATTAGAATTTGTGTAGACTAAGGTGTCAAAATAGGGAATGTGTGGTTTTTGGTCAAGGTCTGAGCCAGATGAATTAAATCCCCAACACCAATTCTCATATACGTAAATACTTATACATATATTCAGACAATTGTGTGGACCCTACAGATTTTGTACCACCAACCAGTATGAATGTGTGGAGCCGTCCACATTTGTGTAATTGTGTGCAAGAGTGTAAATAAAATAAAAGGAGTGGTCGTAGGTGGATAGTTGGAGATATAAACGCTTAGAATTTACAAGATGAAAACAACAAATGACCGTGGGGTAGGAATTAATGTGCACAAAAAATTCGATATTTGTAACAAATTGTACATATAAATTTATGATGGAAAATGCTAAAATAGGCCCAATTAAAAATGTATTGTTGATCGCAGAATGTTTAATAAAACGTTAACTTCTTTTAACATTACTGCTATATTATCGAGTGCAATTCGGTTCACCCTTCTTAAAAGAGGGTGAACAAAACCTCTCTCAAAGAGGGTGAGCAAAACCTCACTCTTACTGGATAAGAGGAGATAACGGGACCACTCTTAGCCTNCAATCCAACCCAAGTTATTGAAATTAAGCCTAACTTGTTTTTCTCAAAATGTGGGAAGCTGTTTCAAAGAAGTGTTTTTTTTTAAAAAAAAAACAACTTTTCAGAAAACATTTTAGGGGTATTCACTGCGCTGGGGCAAGATCATTTTTATCCTTTCAGAATCTTCAAAGAACAGAGAGACAACTTCAGCCACAAAATCAGGGTTGCTTTCATCTTGAAGCTCTTGTAGCTATGTAAATTGAGTCCAAAATCCTACACATAAACGTCCCCTGAACTTTCGTCCAGAATCACTCTGCTTAGGTAGGGGATTTTGGATACTTGACCCAATGTGCAAGTGTCCATAGCTAGAGCACCATAGGGCTCGATTGGATGCAGGATGAGTTTTTGGTGGATTAAATAGTGAGGGGATAAGATAGTATGAAGTATTATCTACAAAGGGTGGACCCATATTGATATAACATTTATGAATGGTGGACAAAATAATACTTGGTTTGAAAGATTTTGGTAATAAAGGGGATAAAATAGGTTTTTTTTAGTTGAAATGAGAGATAAGGATAAATAGGAGGGTTTGTAGTGGATTGAGGGTATTAGAGAGGCCTCCTCCGAAGATGCTAATTAATAGTAACTAAACAGAGGGGGATACCCCTTTGCCCCTCTTGCAAATGTATACAAACCCCAAGGATGAGTAGACCCGGCCACCCGGGACTACTCATCTGGGTCCAAAAATAATTCTCCTCCTCATTCTTCATCCAAATGAAGCCTTAGGTAGGATAAATCAATATTTGTATTTGCAACCATTCTATACGTACAAACAGGTATTGGTGCACTTTCCGGCATCGGGGAACCCCTTGTGGATCCCACAAGGTAGATCGGAGCCGTCCATTCATCCCAAAATCAAATTCCGAGGGGGCCATCGCGGAAATCACCTCAATCAGACGTTTCTAAGTGCTTGATCTAAAATCACCCCATTACCCCATTTTGAACGAAATGGGGTGATTCTGGATCGAGCACTTAGAGGCGTCCAATTGAGGTGATTACCGCGGTAAACCCCTCAGAAATTTGATTTTGGGATGAATGGACGACTCAGATCGATCGTGTGGGATCCACAAGGGGGTCCCATGTGCCGGTCGGTACATGGTCTGTACCCAGGGTGGGTACCCCTGGATTTACCGTTATACTTTTAAGCACTATAATTTTCAAAACACACTAAAAGACAAATCATCAAGTTCAATTCAATCCGTACCTAAGATACCTCGATTTTCCATCACCATCATCGATTTAAAGCATGGGTAATGTTCATAACCATGGATGAGTGAAGAAATCATCGATACCAAAGAAATTAAGTACTCCGTCCTTATCTTGCTTAATTATTTTACTATTTCTCAATTCAAAATCAATTTTTATAATATCCCCATTTATATTGGCCGGGGTTCTCATCCCTCAAAGAATAGTTGAGGTGCACTTAGTCTGGACATGTGACTTATAACAAAGTCCAAAATGATTGATTACCTTTAAATGCAAGACTTTCTGAAATTATATATTGCCATCAATCAAGGCAAATTCCTCTCACACTTCTTACGGGTGTCTTGTACCCATACACACAAATTTTAATTTACTTCTCTTTGAATATTTTGCTCTTATCAGTTAGGACCATAAACTTAATTTTTTTTCTAAAATTGTTTTTTTGGGGTTGAGTGAAATGTAAATCTATTTATAAAAGAGATTATTATTTGGTCGGTATTAGAGATAACTAATGTTATATCCATGTATGAAAAAATAGCACGACAAGCCTACAAAAATAGTAGGCAATATCTTGGACTAAATTAGGATGAAAATGACCTAATGGTTAGGTTATCTCTCTTGGGGCCATGCCTTTAAATTAGGTGATTAGGTACACTAAAAAATGAAATCTATGAGGATGGCTCTGCAGAAAAAAGTAATGCGGATCATGCTACCCATTTTTCAGATATACTATTAAAGTCCCTTATACTATATGTTTTGAGTTATCCCCCCTCTTTTCGTATTTATTTTGTGCAATACCATATGAGGAGGAGATACTACAACGAACCCTTTGTTAGAATTATGCTCTAAAAACCAATTATTATTATTTTCAATAAATTGTTTGACATTTTATTTTGTATTTTTATAGATTATTATTTTGGGTAACGTTATTATTTAATGTCAAATACAGGGCCGGCCTAGGTCCAAGGCCCACAAGGCCTATACCTAGGGCACTCCAAAAATGGTTGATTTTTTGGGCTAAACTAGGAGTCTTTTTTACCCAAATAAAGGGAAAAAACCTATTATTAGTTACAAAATAGCTCAAACCATTGTGGTCCAATCTAAAAAAAAGCCCAAAGATAAGTTTAAAAAAAAAGGCCGAAAATGGATTTTGTAAAATCCATGTTGAATGTATCCCGAAATCAAAATCTATATTGTATCCTGGCAAAAGTTTTTTTAATTGAAAAAATGATTAGTTAATTGTAGGATGATTATGTGATTGATTAATTAAAGGAAAATTAGAATACTTCAATTTCTCTCAAAATCCGGAAAGAGGAAAAAAATTCATGTTCATAGTTGTGGGTTTACTGTTTCTTACTAATTTGACTTATGGATTTATCATACGTCGAAGAGTTTATACTTTTTGAACTTGTCTCAATGGATTCCCTTTTTTTTTAGTGTAATAGCTTTATTTTTTGATGCCATAATAATGAAATTTTCTTTGCTGATGGATTCATTTTTCGATGCCATGATAAAATGACTTGGTAGAAGAGGTGGATTATACAAGTGTAACTGATATTTTTGCTTCTTAAAACGCAACACGAGTAATATTTAAGTGATAATCGTTATATATAATGATTAGTAGAACTTTATAGTGTCTTAGCTTTGTTGTAGTGTGATTGTTGCTGGAAGTTTTTTTTAAGTATTACACTCTTAGGGCACATTTTTTAGGCCAGGCCTAGGACACTCCAAACCGTTGGGCCGGCCTTGGTCACATAAGATGTGAACATAAGGTCCCTTGGGTAATATTATAGAAAAAACATGCTAATGGTTAATGAACCAGAGGCGGGGAGTTATGTTTTTTCAGTGCCTTATAGACCCAATAATCTCCTAGGATATGGGTGTTGATTGGGCTTCACACCTATTATGACCTACACTTGTCATGTTGTTATACGATAAGATGATTTACTACATCATTCAGGTAGTGACCTTAAACAAACAAGTGGATGATATGTAACAAGTACACTCATTGAAATGATTTGTTTAAACCTATGGAAGGAACACTGTCAAATTAGAAAAGGTAGTTCTACTACAATTTACTTATTTTTATTTGACCTGAGAGGCTTGTATGAATTAATTGTCTATTCATTTAACTTTGACATTGTGCAACGTCAACACTCTAGATGTTGAATGAAAGAAGCATGGTAATGTGCACATAAATCAAAATGATTCTTAGGTCTACCCTCTCTAATGCCTTTTAGCTTTGATTTGAGGGCATGATTCCGCAACAAACGTGACGGTATAGGAGGACCACTGTTTCAGTGGTATTCTATGAGTAGCCACTTTGTGCATTTACTGCCAAAGGTTAGGTCTGTCTCCAACCCATCTGTTTCAGTGGTGTTCTGGGAGCAGCCACTTTGTGCATTTATTGCCAAAGGTTAAGTCTGTCACCTATCCATCCCCCGCTCATACCCCCAAGTATTAGGGACTAAATGGGTTATGTTATTGTTGTTGTTGTATTCATTTAACTTTGACATTGTTAGACGGTGATGCTGAATTAGAGGCTATATACGGACATGTTGGGTTACGTGGGTGATAATTAATTTATATAAGAGCATCATCATCAAGGGAGGAAAATCCCCCTGATGGCTAAGTTGTTGAGTGAAAGGGGAAAAAACCCCCCAAAATCAGACTCAACAATTTTTTTTGTAAATCTGCAAAAGTTATAACTTTGCTACAATAATTCGATAAATTCCTTAAGGCACTATTCACAGGTTAAAACAATTCTCTCTCCTAACTTCCTGAATAGAGAGTCTGATTTTGTGAGTTTTTAAAAAGTGACTTGTTAATTTATAAAATATGTTTTTGAGGTTAAATTTGGCTCAATTTTTGTTGAGCCTGATGAGAATGCTCTAAGTGTTTAACAAGGAATCCACCATTCTCAAAGTGAGAAAGTATATTCAAGCAATTTTCACATTAATGTTGGACTAGGAAAAACCGGGCAGTGTGTTTTAGTAAAATGTTTTCACTAAATTATATGCATATATACTGTATTACAAAAATGATTTTTGAATTGCTTTTTGGGTCTAATTAGAAAGTAAAAATTAAGAATGTCATGCATAAGCTAGGGTTTTGACGGTATGAATTTATCCATGCCTATAAGCTTATTGGAATATAAGTTGGTGGAAGGAAGTTAGTAGACAATTGTAGGAAAGGGCCTCATTTGTAATTCTCTATTTTCAAAAGTTCAATGGCAATGTGTTGATGGACAGTATTGTGATTGGTGGAAGCTATATAATTATCTTTTTAGGTGATAATTAAAAGAATATATATAGGATAAGTGTTATCTTGATACGAATAAAAGAGAAGTCTGTTATTTGTTTCCCACAACTAAAAGATAGAGATCCCTAAGGATTCCACCTAATTGCAAACTCTATCTATGAGAGTCTATTTAATAGACACTAGACATAAAAGATTGGCTGTCAAATTTTTGAGTATCTCACAAAAGTAAAATACATAGAGAGAAAGGAGTTGCAAGGGTGAATCACTGAGGAGGCGAGATGCTTGGATCACTAAGTGAGGAATCGAAGGCATCCGGACAAAAGGTGAAATGCTCGGAAAAGATATTTATGATTATGCATTTGAGTGGTGTTATTTTGTTCATCAAAAGTGTTTGATAAATAAGAATATTTTTCGGCAATCCAATACCCTTTTCCGACTAAATTCAATGGGTCGATTACAAAACGAAAAAGCAACTTTGTGAACTCGTTTATGGTGGCAAGGCGTGTGTAAAGATTGAAACTTTTACTCCCCACTAGGAGGTGATCATATAGCCAATCCATCTTAACTTGTTTATTAATTTATTCGATGTCATGGTGGGGGCTTCACATTACGGTTGTTAGGCTTTTCGAGCAGTGGCAGTTCCAAAATTTTTGAATAAGGTGTTCAAAAATTACTCTAATTTTACTTAGCTCTATTAACTAGTCATACATATATACAATTTTTTATATACTAGTTTGAATAATGAGATCAAATAGTACGAAAATACGAAAGATATACGTCAAAATTTCATGTTCTCAGCGAATTCTAGTTTTTTGGCCAAGCAAAATTAAACTGACAGATAGACACATTAGTTTTCATTGTAGAAAATTGTCTCGCGAATTGATTCACACAGATTTTACTTTTGACCTATACTCTTATTTTTTTTGGAGATATATAGAGTTTATTGTTCAATTGACTATCTATGGGAAGCTATGAAACCTCTTATAACTTTTAATTGGGTTCTTTACATTAAATTGTTTGTGTACTGATTTTTTGGGGCTAGTTGTTCAAACATTTTTGAGTTAGGTGTTCAATATTTATGTGTGGGGTGTTCAAACATTTTTAACTTGGGTGTTCAAAAAGGACAAAACTTAAATAAAATTACAAAAAATTACATATATTCTAAATAATTTTTTTTTTTAGGGTTTTCAAGCGACCACCCCAAAGTCAATGTAGAGGCCTATGTTTTTGAGTGTGTATTGGTGGATAATTTTTTTACCTGGTTGATAAAAAAATCTTATTGTACATGTAAAATATTCTTAGCATTCATTTTGAAGGGATGCGGGGATTGCACAGCATCTGCTGCGCATAATCGCAGCCGTCCACAAGTGTTTTTAACGGTTCGGATTGAAAAGAAATTGTTTGCGCGAACAATTCGTCTTTGTTGTTTGAAATCTAGGTCATTCATCCAAGTAACGGATGGCTGCGATTGTGCGCAGTAGGTGCTGTGCAGAGGTTGCACAGCAACAACCCCGGATCCCATTTTGAAGTAACTCTCATCCTACATGTAAATAATTCTTATTGTTTGCTAAAAAAATAGTAAAATTAAGTAGTAGTAAAAAAAATGTTATGATTTCCAATGAGGTGATAAATATAAATCATATAATAGGTACATATAATACACACTTTTAATAGATGTGTATTGTAGCCATGCCCGTGTTCTTATTGATAGATCACCTGGGGGAAATTTTTTAAGTGACCCCTTCTCAAAAAATATTTAGAGCCGTCGGAAAAGTAATATCTCAGATAGAAAGCTCAACTGGATAGAGGCCTATCCGTTTCTTTTACTTAATATATTATTATTATTGATGATTATGGTTGGAAGGCATGAAATACTTTTGGATCTTATGTATCTGGGGCTAGCTAGCTAGGTAGCTGTCCAAATCAAACGGATTCACTTTTCATGCGGCGAACACAAAATCTTATGATTACATTATGGCAAATGTTGAAGCCAACTTGAAAATGATTATGAAATTGAACAGTTTTGAATATTCAACCATATATAGTATAAACAAAACACGCGTGTGGCCTGTGGCAACAGATGGCTTGTATAGATTACCCACAGATAATTTTTGTGGCATCTATATCGGGTCCGGCAAAGATGATCCGAACTGCTTATTTTTTTTTAAGAATATTTTTGTATTGGTTACTATAAAAATATTCAGCTCAATCAATATCAATAAGGGCTTTTCCAAGATTTATTGTGCAAAATTGAGTTATTCACAACACGAATTCTGAAGAAACCGTTATGGATATCCGATTGAACTAATTTTGTAAAACATTTCATAAAAAAATATCCTCGAAAAATTATCGGTTCCAATTATTTTGGTGAGACGAGAGATGGGATCCGGGAATCTTGTAGTGCAGTGCCGCACTACAACCCTGTAGTGCAGCACACGAACTGTTGATCTCGGCAATTAACGACTCGGATTTCATCTCGGCAATGAATGATTTGGACCATGCAAGGACCAAGATGAAATCCGAGCCGTCGATTGCGCGATTAACAGCTCGGATGCTGCACTATAACCCTGTAGTGCGGCCGAACTACAGGATGCCCTCTTCCCCATAGATGAGCCCTTCAAAAATGTGCTGCACTGGATGTGTGCATGTTTTCTGTGCGCATGGCACATCTCTATATAAAAGAACAAAAAAGCTCGTCTGGCAGAACAAAGTAAGCCACTATATGCGATTTGATCGAAACTGGACTTTGATTTGATTAGGTTTATTAGATACGACGCACACTAAAAGACTAGGCTGACAAGAAAAGGGCGAAATGTGATTCGTATTTGCAATACAGAAGAGCGAACTTTAACGTGCTTATTTCCAATTTCAACAATATCGGAATAATTATTTGTGGGGTTGGAAAAAATAAGGTTATCGGATGAATCCGGGGAGGCGCTGTGCGGTAGGCATTGTGCGTCATGTTGTATAGTAAAACTATTTTGTTTTGCTCATTTTCTTAGTATATCCAAGGGCCCTGTTTGGAGAGTTAAATGTGGGGTTCAATTTTAAAATATTTAGGCTCTTTGGAGTAGGGTATAGTGGATTCAGACACTTGAATTTTAGGCACTTTGGGTTGAGGCATTTTTTAATGGTTTTTTCTTCCTCCAAATAAGGCCCTTGGAAGCTTTGAAAGTGTGCACAAATATCAAGCAAAATGATGTAGTTTTGTCGCAGAATACCTACTGCCTAGCACTCACCCCGAATCCTTATCGGATACTTTTACATAATTGATCAAATTCGTTTAATTTTCATTCACAATTCAGAATCTTATAATTTGAAATAATCTTCAAGAAATGTTATATAATTGTGTGCATGGTAATAATTGATAGGAACCCTTGGTGTCGTAGTGCTCGTTGAGAAGATCATTCAGTAATAAAATTATCTCGCTCGGACATCGATAGGTATCAAAACAAAATAACAAAAAATATTTTTAGTATTTTGATACCTATCGATGTCCAATCAAAATAATTTTTTTACTGAATGATATTCTCAACGAGCTCTACGATACCAAAGGTCAATTCAACAGATTACCATGCACATAATTGTATAACATTTCTTGAAGATTTTTTCGAATTATAGAGTCTTGAATTCTGAATGAAAATCGAACCCAATTAGATCAATTACGTACAAATATCCGATGGGCCTAATTTTCTCCATCACTTCTTGAATAATTATTTTGAAATTATTTAATGGTTCGAATTATTTGTGTAAGACCTGGAAGTCGGCCCCACAAGATCGCATCTGGCAAAGCACCTTGATGACCCCAAAACGACGCCATTTTGGGGTGTGATGCATGGTGCGGTGCATTGCTTGCAAAGCATAAACTCGGCTTCCTAATGTTGGACTATCGTACCTAGGGCCCAATTGACTTGGGGATGAGGAAGGGGTATTACTCTCCCCATTCCCTTATTTTGGTCTCACCTCTTAATACTTGGTTTGGGAAGTTTTGTGTAAAAGGATATGAGTTATCCTCCTTTTAGATTAATACCCTTCAATACCCTCGTAAGGGTACTAAAATATAATAGGGGTGAATTTCTTTCTAATAAAAAATAAAGTACTTTCCACGCATAATTTTTTATTGTTTGCACCAAATTGAACTATTAATAAAGATCTTTAATTTCATACAAAAAATTTAATTTATTTTTATAATTTAGAATTTGACATTGTTGACTTGTTGAGCTATTTTGCAATATCCTTCGGTTCAAAAAATAAAGTACTTATGCAGATAATTCTTTTTCACCAAATTATACTACTAATCGAGATCTTTAATTTGATACAAGAATTTTTTTTAAAAGATTTATAATTTAAAATTTGACATTATTGGGGTATAACATAAGAATTATTAAATTAATATGTAAATTTCAAATAATTGAAACCTATTGGGCAGTATAAATTAAAAATATTTTAAAAAAAATGTTTTAACATGTATTAATTTTTATTTTTATAAAATTATTAAAAAAATTATTACAAGTAAAAAAATAATAATTTTTGTATTTGATATAAGTAAAAAAAATGCATAATAAAAAAATAGCAAACAATAAGGTGGTATGCATAATTAAATTAGAAATAATGGCAAAACGTCACATGGGGTGCATAATTATTAAAATAAATAATTAAAATAAAGGAAGAAAATTAAATCTTTCAATTTTAGATATAATTAATAAAATGAATTATTATATCATTTTTTTACAATTATAACTAATTTAATTAGTCTTGTATTTATTTTATCGTAAAATCTAATATAACAAATGCACAAGGGCAAATAAGTCATTTGATAGGTTTTTACATCATTCACCCAACATTATCCCCCCTTTATCACAAATTCATCCAAACCAAGTACTATTTAATTGCTCCTCTATAAATTTCACATCAATATGGGTCTACCCTTACTAAATAATACATTTTACTTCATATCCCCTTACTATATTATCCCTCCAAAACTAGGGGTGAAATAGGTTCGGTTTTGGTCGGTTTGGTTTAATTTATATTAAAACCGAATTGGTTCGGTTTATGATGTTGAAGGACCGATCCCAACCAATTTGAAATCGGTTTCGATTCGATTCGGGGTGGTGTCGATTTGGTCGGTTTATTCAGTTTTTTTGGGGAATTCGGGGCGACCACAATGGCCAAATTGGGCCAATATAAAATTTTGATTTGGGCCAACCAAAAAATAAATACCTATTATTTGGGCCAATTTAAGAATTTAAAACCCTGTTATTTACTCTCCTACTTGTATATGTTACTTGGGCCAATTCAAAAACCTGTTATTTCATTATTTGGGCCAATCCATCCATTAAATAATTCTAAAATGGCAAAGGCAACCAAATTCAAGAATTGTTTTTGTGACTTTTGATCTCTTTCAAGTTTCACACTTTTGGAATTTGCTTCAGTCAGAATAGTTTCAAAATGAACTACAAAATTCATTAAAAAACTGATCCAAGTAATTAAGAAGAAAAACGCAAAATCCACAATTATCACGTAACAATAAATTAAACATTAGTACGTTACAATATGATTTGAATCATCAACTCCTCTAAATCAACACAACAAAAACCCTTAGATGTTCGATCCAAATTTTTATTTTTTATTTTTTCGTCCGATCCATTCAAAAATGAAAGTTTGGATCAAGCATCCGCACATATCGGATGAAGCTGGTTTCTTGCAAGCCCACGAAATGTGTTTTAAATTTTTTTAGCGGCTTAGATCAGCCGTTTGAAATCTATATTGGGCCCTGCAGAGCCTTCCTGAACGATTCCCTGCAAATATTTTTCCCGCATATAACATTTCTGGAACCCAACAATACGTTGGTCCTGACAATATGGGCAACCCACTTCACAGGATTATCTTGGGCCGAGTGGACGGCCCATTTATTCTTTGGAGCCCATGGAACCTGTAGGACCGGCCGATCGAGGGAGGACAAGTCCCAACCCGAAAGGTGACTCAGCAGCCGAAGCAATCTCTCGGCCCATTAACTAATTTACGTTTTTTTTAAAACTTCATTAGATAAAACGCGTGTTTTTTTAACTTTATTCCCAAAGTACATGAAAACGTGTTTGGTAAACACGCTTTCTGGAAATCGTGTTTCTGTTTCACACTTTCACCGTGAATTAAGACGGATTAACTAAAAAATTAAGTTAATCCTAATTCGACTTGAAAACGTGTTTGGTAAACACGCTTTCTAAAAATGTGTTTTGTAAACACGCTCTTAGTGATTTGTTCAGTCATGGAGCTATGGTGCTGGAGATGAGGAATTCTATCTGGGTGCTTTGGAAGTTGGTACATTGAAAAGAAAGAAATACAGGGAAAGAAGAAGAGATGATTAATTGCTATTATTTCCTCTCTCTTCTGTCTTTTGTTAATTTGTTCGTTCTTTACCTTGCAGCTTCTTCTCCCCTCTCTTTAACTTTGATTACCTTCTTCGTACCTTCTTTTCTCAATTCCTTAAAGATTGCATGCAGGGGTTGTATGAATCTTGAACCCCATTCCAGAAATTGGACTCCAATAACAATCAAATTCCGAAGATTAACTTTAAGAACATAGATAAGAGAGAGAGATATGGAGCGGGAGACCCGAGAAGGACAAATATTTTCCCTAGCCTGGACTGAATGCTAGCTGCTGGCGTTAGATCAGGTCGTCGACGCTGCTGATATCCAAGACGGATTCGATTGATGGATGTTTTCAAGTGAGGGAGCTGTGTGAGGGAGGAAGAACGAAACTGGTGTAATAATCTACTACCTATAATTTCGGCGCCCAAATTTATGGCGGCTCAAAATTTATGGCAACCAATCGGCTACAGCTAATTGTTACGGCCTTGCAAAGTTATACTCCGGCAGAGATGAACCCCTCTCAGTCGCCTACATAAACTTCCTACCCTCAACTTCTGCGTTAGATTCATCATATACCTAGTCGGCTTCTTTGCAGAGACGCACAAAAACCTGCACCCGCTTGCATCAGGGTACTATTCCATCCCTTCATTATTAGCTGCAATACATTTCCTCTCCTCTCTTCTAAAATTGCTATTTTTATTCACTTCTACTCTATGATTGTTTGACGTAATTAGCTATTATGTAAGAATTAAGATGTTTGCTTAGATTCCTAGGTAAAAATCTGCCTTTAATTCCCCTCTTTTCTCTAATCAATGCATAGCCTCCTTTAGGTCACTTTATTTAGACTCATCAGGTTGTAGGCAACATGTTTGTTGAAATGAATAGGTGAGTATCTGCCCTTTTTTTAATATTCTTACCTCTTTTAAGGCCCCTCATGTGAAAAATGACTCCTGATTTTCAATTAGGACCCAAACACTAGAGTACACCATTGTCACAAATTGGCAAAGCATTCAGTTGATATAGAATCTTAGCTCCAACTAAAATAGAGCGCGACTTCAAAGGACGAGATTTACAGGAATTTGGGGAATTCGGAATTTTATTACGGCATCTCCATTTTTATTAAATTTTAGTAGAACATTAGCATTGGAAAAATCAATCAAAAAAAGCCCGAAAAAATTAGCCGCTGCGTTGTTATACTTTAACTTATGGATAAAGGTAGCAAAATTTTCTTACCCCAGATCTAAATATGACGATACAAAGGTATGATGAATTCTTCAACTATAATCTCACTAAAACTACCCTCCAAAACAACATTAATCAAGTAAAGAGTTCCATGATCCAAATTACAGAAGGGAAAAAAAACATACGGAGATACAAGAGAACATTATGGGGCACTTAAATTTGGATTTACCCAGCGACGACATGATTCCATTTTGTAACTATCGTTACCAAGAGCTCATTTTAAGCCTTTAAACTTCAACTTTGATGCACATCCACAAGTTTGTAATTGGTTTTGGGATGATAGTGCCTCAATAAATACAGTGAGTAGAGGGTTCTCATGGAGATGCAGTAATAAGAAAAATGGCAATTGGTCTTCAAACTTGTCTCTTTCTCCCATGCCTTGTGTGGACGCCCGATTCACGGGCTCTTTCCACGTGTTTTGGGAGTGTTTATGAAAAAGGGCAATCTGGGAAAAAGGAAAAACTTAGAGTCGCCGCCCAGGGTTTAATTTATGGAAAATGTTAGGTACCCGAGAAACCGTTTAGAAAAATAATGACTCTTGTGCCGCTGAAAAAAAGGTTTCATCTGCAAAAATAGAGAATTGGGTTCGGGAGCCAGGTTACCCGCGGGGAAGGTTTTGTTCAAGAAAAATGCACTCTACGTGCCCAGAATTTTCTGGTCTTTACTAAATTTTTGTAGGATTTTCTTTAAAAATATTTTATTGAAAACTTTATTTCACATGAACAATATTTCAGATAATAACATGCTTAAAAGAAACAAATAACGATAACAAATCAAACAACACGCAATCAAGTATATAAACGCGAGAAAATCAACCAAAAGGGAATATAAGCGCAAAAATATGAAGTAAAGGGGGTCATCTGTAATTAAACCTTCCTGGTTGTTTACGAAAACAGACCAATGGATTTCAGAAAAATAGAGCATCAAAAATGCTTTTCCAGTGACATCGTATGGTGTCCAAAATCACACCGCGCGGTGCATCAAGGATGTCGTACATCTCTGTGCAATGTATTTTTCAAAAATTCTCATTTTTATCCGATTAAAACCAACTTTGTTTTCGGTGTAAAAACACACTATTTGTTGATCAAAACAGGTTTAGAAAATGATTTTGGTGGATGAATGTACCTCATTTTTAGAGACGGCATCCTGCGACAATGGATGATGTTGCGTGATGCTTGGCCGATAGGCTCAAACTTTGTTGAAACATCTCTTTTTGGGCTCAAGGAAGAGCTACATAGCTCCCCTCATGCCCGATGGAGACCTTTGGGTTTGCTTGGCTATGATCAAAGTCTTTGGAAAGCATTGATTTGGAGGCTGGGAATGGTAGTTGTAAAGTTATATGATTTGAGCTTGAAGACCGTTTTGACAGAGTAACAAAAGAGACGATAAGTTTGTTTGAGGGAAACTTTTGCTGGGGAATTCTTACCAAAAAAATCGATCTCTTGGCCGCTCTTTTCTCATGCTTTATATACAGGGGATTCTGGACGAACTCATCATTTGGGTGATTCCCGTACGGTAGGAAACGTGGGAATCTTGTTGATGGGACAAGGATGTCGTACGACATCAAAGGTATGTCGTACGATGCATATTGCAACACCACATGGTGCAAAGAGATTTTCAAGCCGCACGGTTTAAGAAACGAAGCCATACGATCCAGGTAGGTTTGGATTTTTAGCTCTTTTGATCGATTTGACTAAAGCAATTGTTCTGAGGTATGTTTTGTGCGTTCTTTTCATCATCAGGGATGCATGAGTCATCAAAATTGGGGTGTCTATAGTTGCCCTTATTCGACGCGACTTAGCCACCATTGTGTTGGTGCAAGTCACATTGAAGATTCGGACATCCCAATTTGACAACCATGCAAAAACAAACAAACAGAAATTAGTAAATTTGGTCGAGCTCGGGGCTTCCTATGTACCTCATGTGAGAGGATCAGACGAATCGTAGTTTGTCAGGGCCGTCACGAAAAGTTGGCACCTCAGTTTTCAATGTGGGAAAAACAAATGATGTTTGCAAAATGAAAGAAATATCTCGGAGGCCCTGAAAGCCGTTAAAAATATCTCAAAGGCCCTAAAAGTTGTTAAAAATAACTCGAAGGCCCTGAGAGCCATTGAAAATAATTCAATGATTGTGAAAAAACAATTGCCGTAGAGGACTTTGAAAATTTTGAAGAAACAAATGCCGTAGAGAAAAATAATTGTTGTGGAGGACTTAGAAAATTTGTGAACAGCAATTGCCGTGGAGGACTCAGAAAATTGAGGAAATAAATGCCATGGAGGACTTAAGTAATTTGTGAAAAATAAATGCCTTGGAGGACTTTAGAAAATTTTATAAAAATTGTGCCATGGAGGACTTTGAAATAAATTTTGTAATACCGTAGAGGGTTTAGCAATATCATACCGTGGAAGTTCCTGAGAGTGGGCCTCTATTGAAAGTGTTTGATCAATCAATCGGGGGTTGAAAGTCGCGATTTCTTGGTGGTACTTCAAAGAAATGCCATACGGTGTTGGATTTCACACCGCACGGTGCAAGTGGCATTTTTGGCCGAGATTGCTTCCATAATTGCCATAGCCTTCTGTCTTTCGCGTATCTTGTTCAAAACACTCTAATCAGTTATCTTAAGTGAGAATCAACTTCCTCTTGTCTGAAATCTTCTTGTTCTTTCCAAAATTTCCGATCAAAATCTTTGATTCAAACTCATGGCGAGTTCGAGTGACAGTGGTGACCTATTGTTGCCATCCAGTGCCGAACCATCATCTCCTGGTGATGAGCATTCACCGTCAGTTCAAAGAGAAGGGGGTGTGGCAACCCAATCAGCCGTGGGTGACCCATTATCGATGGAAATCGGTGCGACTGTAGCAGGTTCTGGTAGTACCGAGCACCGCATGGTGCCGATTGGGGGTGAGGTACCCCGTAGGGTTGAGATTGAGACCCATACGACAAAGCTTAGTGGCAGAGAGTCGCACACAGCAGTACCAAGTAGTGATGGGCAACGGTGGGTGGGACCTGTGTGTGGACGGCCCACGGAGATGGTTCGTGTTTGCGCTTGAAAAGATTGTGATTGTTAGAGTCGCCACCCGGATTTGAGGTCCGAACTCGAGAAACGGATAAAAATATGACTCGTTTGTCCATTTGAAAAAGATTTCACTGATCATGGCGAATCCAAAGATTTCTCGGATTCGGGGGTTTGGTTACGAGAGGGGAAGGGTTTTACGGCACCCCTCTCGCCCGGTCTGTGAACCGGTCTCTACTCAATATTTTGTGGAATTTTAAAAATATTTGAAATTCGATTTATTCACATAAATGGAGAATTGGGAGTGGGAATCACATAATAACAATAAATACACAAAAGATATGAATCTACGGTGGATGCTCGTGCATGTGATCTACATGAGGAATGATGATAACAATAAACGAAACTACTACAAATATCCACAGAAATAAACCATAACAGAAACTGTACAACAACTCCAGAAATTACGTACATGAAACTTAATAAACTGACTTGCAATCTGGATCCTAGAATAGGGATTGAGCGCTCAAAGGAGATGGATTGAGCGCTCAAACCTTCGGAACCAGTTTGAGCGCTCAAAGACCATGGATTGAGCGCTCAAACTAGCTTCTGGCTTCTATGATTTCAAGTATCTTCATCACTTCTTTGCTCATTATTTACAGGATCAAACATTAATAAAACGTTTTTCATGGAGAATCAAGAGAAAACAAACATTTTGATCTCTGAAAGAAAGACGAAAAGAAGAGAATCACCACAAATTAACAAAGAAAATACTTGAAATAGAAGGAGATTCAAATCATAAGTACAGTAATAACAACTCACACACACCAGAAAGAAGTTAAATCATGATCCATCATCGAAATAACCATCAACCAACAAATGGGCCAAGAACAGCTTGAGCGCTCAAGAGAATGACATTGAGCGCTCAAGCCTTAATGTGGCTTTCTGGTTTCTAACTTGAAAATGAACTTTTGTTACTTTCGGGACCATAAATACATAATGATGGAAGTTTATGAAACCGATACCACGCTTTGCACTCAAATACAAGATTTTCAAAGGTTTTGATGCTTGATCACCATAAAATAGTTAATCTATACTCATGCATGTGATTTTGAGGTAAAAACAAGCTGTTTTGAGGGTTACATGAGTACATTTAACAATTAAATAACGATCAAAACCAAGAGAAAGCTCAAAACTCAGCAAAACAGAATCTGTTCAAAACTGGGTTTGAGCGCTCAAGGCATGAGGCTTGAGCGCTCAACCCCTGTTAAAACTGCAGATTTTGAAAGTGTTTTTAAACAGCTTTTAGACCTTTGTGAGTTCAATTCAAGTATAAAGAACTTGTTTGAACTCACCGGGTCCCCTGAAGGACCAAAACAGTGAGATTTTCACATCTTCAACTACCTTTTGAACTTGATTGAAAACTTGAACTTGATTTTAGGCTTGGAAGTGGTTGATTCTGGACGTTTTGGTTGGTAATCAGATGATATATGTGTTTCGGTTGATGATCAAAGAGTGAATTTGGAATTTGAGGAGTGGTTTTTGGTGTGTGGTTTGGAGGATGAATAAGTGGTTTTGTAGAGAGAGAGAGAGAGGACGTTTTCCTAAAAGAATTGAGAGCTGGGGAATCAGAGTTTGTAACCCCCAAACCAGGGGTAATGGGTGGTTTTTATAGAGTGAGTGGGAAAGAAGAGAGGAGAGAGAGGTAGTGGGTTTGTATTTGAAAGTGGGTTAGGAGTAGTTTTAGGTGTAATTTAGGACAATGTAGGATGTATTATACACGTACAGTATGTATACAATTGATTACACGCTCCTCTCTGCATGAAATCTCATGATGAGATACTCTTCAGATTCCTGACTGGGATCAGAGTTGAGTGCTCAAAGCCTCTTTGAGCGCTCAAGGTGCTTCTCAGGAGTTTGAGCGCTCAAAGTCAAAAGTCTGAGCGCTCAAGAGTACTGGAGGCAGGTTGATGGTTTTGCTTGGTTCAACAATGTTTGGGTTGGTTTGATTGCTTGGGTGGTGTTTGGTTGATTTTAATCAAATTCAAGTCATTCTCACAAGTTTCGGGTAGTCACGATTGGTTCGTTTCATCATCGGGAATGCTCGAGTGCATCCCGGGTTCAAAATCAGGGTGTCTACACCGTGGTTCGGCTAAGGATGATTTGAACACAATGGTTGCAAGTGATACCCAACAAGTGGTGGTGTTGCCAATCAGCCTAAAGGGAGCAGTGACGTTGCCATGCAGGTTGGCAAGAGTGGCCATGGGCCCATGGAGGTTGACGTGCCGGGCACAGGTGCGCCAGTTTCCAAGGAGGAGATGGATATTGGTGGTGTACATGTCATGGTTGAGCAGAGACCTGTCGGAGAGGGTGTTGGCATTGGTTTTTAGAAGAGCTTGGTACCCAGCGACCTTTCGAGTGTTTCTTTGGTTACTAAAGTGCATGTTGGAGGAGAGCAGACGTCAGTTGTCATTCCAGTGGTCAAGAGGGACTTGGGGAAGGAGAAAGTGATAGTGGAGGAGGCCCGCGACTCTAGCAGTGAGGGTGAGGAGATAGAGGTTGGTGCTTTGGACCCACGAGTTGTTCCTGCGATAGTTGGTTCTTCCCAGACTCCAGGTTATACCATGGCTGATACGCTAGAGGGGTGAGAGATGAGGACCTGGAGCGGATCTTTCAGGAGGATTCGACTTTTGCTAAGGCTCTAGTTGAGGAGGGGGTGCCCGAGCACATTCAGGACATACTCCTTGAGGAGAGACAGAAAGAGGCTGAGGCTACAGGAGAGGGAGAGCCTTTACCTCTGGTAGCAGAGGTGGAGAGGGCTTAGAGGGTGAGGCCCCCGTTTGACCCTGAGACTTACGTGCCAAGGGTGCATTTCTTCATACCACTGGGGTGTGATGTGTACTCGCCGGTACACTTGTTCTACAATGAGACCACTTCGCTGAGAGACCCGGAGACCCATACTTCTGCACGTCCACTAGTATGTACTTCAATGATTGTACTTACTTTGATTTCTTGTACTTGCATGCTTTCCATTGCTATTGTTTGAAAAACTTGTATTTGCTTTCTGAAACAGAGAAACACCTCTGTCGGTGTATGGAGGTTCGTTAGACTCCTTAGAGCACTTCCGGGGTTTGCTGCGGGCAGTGAGAGAGGTTATCGAGGGCACAGGCTTTATGGAGTTGTAGACACCCCGATTTTTGAACCCAGGATGCGCTTGAGTATTCCCAATGATGAAACGGACCAATCTTGGTTACCCGAAATTTGTGAGGATGGCTTGAATCTGATCAAAATCAACCAAACATCACCAAATAACCTGAACTAACCCAAGCATTGTTGAACCAAGTTAAACCAAGTAGTCTGCCACCAAAAGCCTTGAGCGCTCAAGCTTCAGGCCTTGAGTGCTCAATCTGTGAGGAGCATCTTGAGCGCTCAAGCCCGCGGATTTGAGCGCTCAACTCTGAACCAGTCAGGAATCTGCAAAGTATCTCATCATGAGATTTCATGCAGAGTGGAGCGTCTAACCACTTCTATACGTATTTTAAACGTATAATACACCCCTACATTGTCCTAAAACTACGCCTAGTATACAAACCCACTTCCTCTCTCTCCTCCCTTCCCTCCACTCACTCTATATAAACCATCCATCACCCCTAATTCAGGGGTTCACCAATTTCTGTTCCACAGCTCCCAGTTCTCTCAAGTAATCGTCCTCTCTCTCTCACTACAAACCCACCCTCCTTCCATAGAAATCCACCTGCAAAACCACCTGTAAAACACAAAATTCAGCCTTTGTTTGACAATCAACCTCATACTCTACATAATTCAGTCCATAAACTGAACAAAAATCCCAACAATCTTTCACCTTCAAACCCACAATCCAGTTCAAGCATCCGATCAAGTAAAAAAAGGTAGTTTGATATGAGAATCCAACTGTTTTGGTTCATCTGAGGGTGACCAGTGAGTTTAATCAAGTTCTTCATACTTGCATTGAACTCACAAAGGTCTGAAAGTTGCTTAAAATCACTGTAAAAATCTGCAGTTGTAATAGGGGTTGAGCGCTCAAGCCTCTAGCCTTGAGCGCTCAAACTCAATTCTGGGCAGTTTTCCTGTTTTGTTGAATTTTGAGCATTTTCTTGGTTTGATTGCTTTTAATAGTTATTTGGTCTCATCTCACTCTCAAAAAAGTTTCTATTTCTATTTCAAAATCATTTGCATGAGCCCAAATTAACCATTTTATGGTAATCAAGTTCCAAAATCTTTGAAAATGTTGTATTCAAGTACAAAGCAGTAGTTAAATGGTTTCATATGCTTTTATTTTCATCCTGAGAGTCATCCAGAACCTGTTTACAAGTCAAAAATCAGGAAGCGGATTATGGTTTGGCGCTTCAAGGTTATGAACACGAAGCTCAAGTCGTTTCTTGAAGCGATTTGAAACTTATGTTTTGTTTCTTGTAAATTGTTGTGGGAAATTAACTGAAAGGTGTGTGCGTGTTGATGTGTTTGTGTGCATGACCTGGATCCTTCCCTTTCTTCATTTTCAAGCATCTTGGTTCATTAATTTGTGGTGATTCTCCTCTTTTGTCATTCTTTCAAAGATCAAACAATCTGTTTTCTTCTGATCATCCATGAAAAATGCTTTATTAACATCTGATCCTGTAAAGAATGAGAAAAGAAGTGATGTAGAAGCTTGAAATCACAGAAGCTAGAAACTGGTTTGAGCGCTCAATCCATAAGGTTTGAGCGCTCCAAATCTAATTTGAGGGTTTTAGCCAAGTGCTCATCTTTGAGCGCTCAACTCCTATTTTAGGATCCAGGTTATAAGTTAATTTATTAAGCTTCAAATCACTGATTTCTTGAGTTATTTGTTCATTTTTGTTCTTTTTCACTTCTGTAAATATTTATCATAATAATTCATTGTCATTGTCACTTTCATGTAAATCATGTGCATAAGTATCCACGTTAAATTTGCAATTTTCATTATTCTCCTATTGTTTACATGGTTCCCATCCCCAATTCCCCATTTTTATATTTTGAACTGAACTTCAAACATTTTCAAAATCCCACGAAATGTTGAGTAGAGACCGGTTCACGGACTGGGCGAGAGGGGTGCCGTAAAACCCTTCCCCTCTCGTAACCAAACCCCCGAATCCGAGAAATTTCTAGTTTCGCAGTGATCAGTAAAATCTTTTTCAAAGGGCAAACGAGTCATATTTTCATCGGTTTCTCGGATTCGGACCTCAAATTTGGGTGGCGACTCTAACAAAACACAATCTTTTATATGCGCGACGCCGCGTAATCTCCGTGGGCCGTCCACAGGAGTTTATTCGGTTTCTAGTGCCGATGCGGGCGAACCGTAGGTTGCTAAGAGCTCTAATTGAGTGTTGGTGGGACACCACCAACACTTTTCACTTGAGGTTTACTGAGATGACTATGACGCCATTGGACTTCTCGGCGATCACGGGTCTAAGAGTAGGGCAGATTTGTATCAAGGAATAGTTGATAGCATAGGAAAAGGCGAATCAAGAGGTTCAAAGGTTGGAAAAAGGATTATATTACCTGGTTCATTTATAGGAGGTCCACGAGATATGCGTAAAAGATATCTAGATGCAATGCTCTTGTAGAAAGATATGGAAAATCAGATATATTCTTAACTATGACTTGTAATCCTAAATGGACTGAAATTACAGCGGAGTTACAAACACACGAAGAAGCATAGAATAGACTTGACCTATTAACACGAATTTTTAGGAGTAAGTTAGAACATTTAAAAAAGAAGTTATTAAAAAACAATTATTTGGGCCTGTGGCAACATATACATATGTAATTGAGCTCCAAAAACGAGGCTTACCACATGTGCATATGCTTTTGATCTTAAAAAAAGGTTACAAACTAAATACTACTGATAAATTTGATGCCATAATTTCAGCTGAACTACCAGACAAAATATCAAATCCACACTTATACTCAATGGTTGTTAAACACATGATGCATGTACCATGTGGAGACTTAAACATGGATAATGTATGCATGAAAAACAAAAAGTGTAAAAATAATTTCTCTAAAAAATATAGAGAAGAAACGATTATTGCCAGAGATGGTTATCCAATATATAAAAGAAGAGCAAATAATGAACAAGTAATGGTGCGTGGCCAAATGCTAGATAATAGATGGGTTGTCCCTTACAATGCATATCTACTAGCTATGTTTGATTGTCACATAAATGTTGAAGTCTATTCAACTATTAAGGTTGTTAAGTACTTATATAAATATATGTACAAAGGACATGACAAGGTAGCTTGCAAAATTGTAATGTCACAAGAAGAAGAGGATTACGATGAAATAAGGCAATTCCAATTTGCTAGGTGGATATCACCTCCAGCAGCAATGTGGAGAATATATAGATTCAATTTATATGATACAAGTCCAGCAGTAATAAGTCTTCAATTACATCTTCAAGACTGTCAGGTAGTAACCTTCAAGAAAAACTCGAGACTAGACGATATTCAAAAAAAGAATTTCTTTTCAAAAACAATGTTAACTGAATTCTTCTACATCAACCAGCATGACAAGACAGCAAAATTACATAGGTACCTATATAGAGATTTTCCATCATCATTTGTTTGGACAAAACTAGATAGAAAATGGACAAAACGAAAAGTGGAAATGTTGTAGGGAGAATAATAAGTGCAAATCCAATTGAAGGTGAATGTTACTACCTAAGGTTATTATTAAATCATGTATAATGCCCCACATCATTTGAATTCCTAAAAACTGTAGATGGAAAAAAGCATACGACATTTAGAGAAGCAGCTCTTGCACATGGCTTACTTAAAGATGATAAGAGTAATGAAAGCTGCTTAGAAGAAGCATGATTTACCAAATGCCTATTTCATTGCGTCAATTGTTTTGCACAATGCTTGTACATTGTAATGTCATAAATCTGACAGATTTATTCTTCAAGTTTGAAGATTGCCTAAAAGAAGATTTTGTAAAAAGAAGTCAAATGTGCAACAATCAAGCCAAGCAAACATTACTCCTTACTTTAAAATAAAAAATCGAATCAATGGGTAAAAAATTGGATGACTATAGTCTGGATGAACTAATACAACCAGGCATTATATCAAATACCATTTGTAAAGCAATTGAAGATGAGAAAAACATACACATATCAAAAATAGATTTACAAAGTGTTGGTAAATTAAACGCTAAACAACTACTCACTTATAAAGACATATTAGAAGCGGTCACATTGCAAAAACCCATTTCTTTTTTCATAGATGGACCAGGTGGAATAGGCAAAACATTTCTATATCAAACTTGCTACAATTAGATCAAGAAATTTAATTGTTTTTGTTACAACAATGTCTGGTGTGGCCGCATCAATATTACCAAATGGACAAACTGCACATTCACGGTTTAAAATACCATTGGACAGTGAACATAAACTTTGTTGTAATGTTAGTAAACAAATAGGATTAGTATCTTTGCTAAAATCTGTATCTTTGATTATTTGGGATGAAGCATCAATGGCAAAAAGACAAACTGTAGAAGCATTAGATTATTTGTTGCGTGATCTTATAGAATTAGATTCACTATTTGGTGGAAAAGTAATTGTTTCGGGTGGAGATTTTAGACAAGTATTACCTGTCATACCAAAGGGAATTAGAGATGAATGTATTGATGCAAGTTTAGTCAGATCACCCATATGGCCATTGATAAAGAAACATAGACTAAAAGAAATTATGTGCAAAGACTGATCCAACATTTTGTGCTTTTCTACTTCGAGTTGGTGATGGTATAGAACCTCAAAAAGCAAATGGAAAAATAGCATATCCTCCATCAATTGTTCTTCCACCCTGTGAATACCAAACTCCTTTGCAACAACTAATGGCATTTGTGTTCCCAAATCTACATCAATACTCAACTGATGCAATATCAATGATTAAATCCGCAATTTTATGCCCACGAAATGATTCTGTTGATCAAATCAATGAAGAACTCATCAATAGATTTCCTGGAAAAGAACAACAATACTTGAGCATTGATGGAGCAACAAACAAAGTAGATCAAGGTCTTTATGTCAATTTCATGCACTCATTGTCTCCGCCTGGTCTACCACCGCACCGGCTTATCCTTAAGAGAAATTGCCTAATCATTTTACTCATAAACATTAATCCATCAAAAGGCTTATGCAATGGAACAAGATTGATTTGCCGAAACTTTGAAAAAAACACTATAATTGCAGAAATTGCAGTGGGTGAACGAAAAGGAGACATTGTTTTCATTCCTCGTATACCACTAAAACCATCCGATTAAAAAATGTATCCCATAAATTTTACAAGGCAACAATTCCTTGTAAAGTTATGTTTTGCAACGACTATAAACAAAGCTCAAGGACAAACTTTAGATATTGTGGGATTGAATCTAATACAACCAATTTTTGCACACGGACAATTATATGTTGGTCTATCTCGTGCCACAAGTGCAACTAAAATAAAAGTAATAATGGATTCACTTGATGTAGCACTTACTTCACCTCTGGACACCAAAAACATTGTTTACCATGAAATTTTAGAAGAAGCACAACCAAATATTTTCGTCGCAGATGAAGACACGCAAATGGTAGTATAACAGATGTCTAATTTTTTTTGTAAACAATGCATTACAAATTGGTTTCAAATATTAAGTGTGTTCATTTGATCTAGGGCCAATTACAGTACACATAATTAATGTGCATACATGACTGAAACCTCCAATTAATTATCTCAATATACTTATCAATATGTTTTATTAGATTTAAAAGGTGGTTTTCAATATCTAACTTCTGTTTTTTGTATAATTTTTATATTAAGAATTTGAAGACAGCTGAAGAGACCATAGTGATCAAAGCAACAACTTATCACAAAGTATGTTGGTCATCAAAAGTTATAATTACAACAATAGCCCTTTGTCACAACCATAAGTTTTAGAGCTAAAGAGAAAACAATTGTTGAAGCTGGCACTGAATACCAAAACTAACTGTGAGTTTTCAATTACTCCACAATAGTACAATTTATATCTAAATATTTAAGTAATTGTACCAGCCAAATAGTGCTTGGACTAAATTGTGGGCAAGACTATAGTATAAATAAATACATCAATTCCTATGCGGCTGTTCCGTAATGATTACTCAACTTGCTCTGTCACATTCGTCATTGATCTTCTGGCTATTCCTAAAATTGTGCTTTCTTCTTGTAATATATAATATATATGACTGGGTGTTTAGGTACAGGCGTGCCGCCAATACAATTTATATCTGAATGTTTGGAACAATGCTATGGGTACCCCAAAAATGCACTCCAAATGCACACCGGGTGATGTGGCGAATGGAGAGCCACTTATATTTTTGGATGGGTTCCACGTTGGGCTTCTCTCCACCACATAATCCACTTGAGGTGCATTTGGGGTGCATTTTTTGTGTACCCATAGCATTTTTGGAATGTTTAAGTAATTGTACCAGCCAAATAGTGCTTGGACTAAATTGTGGACAAGACTATATACTATAAATAAATACATCAATTCCTATGCAGCTCTTTCGTAATGATCACTCAACTTACTCTGTCACATTTGTCATTGATCTTCTGGCTATTCCTAAAATTGTGCTTTCTTCTTGTAATATATATATATATATGACTGAGTGTTTAGGCACAGGCATGCCGCCACTACTCCTCACCACTTGCATCTCAAGAAAAGAAAAGAAAACAGTAAAAACTGATAGCCAGTACCAACTTTGTTGTATGAATAATATAATATTTACAATCAATTGTTATAGCTGATTTTTATGGGTTTTTGGTTTGTCTCGACAAAAAAAATCTAAAATTATTACTCAAACTTTAACTTTTACAAATAAAGGAGAAAAATAATCCAAAAAACTAATTTATTTTAATTTATTTCAGCTTCATTGGATTTCGATTATTTCCCCCTTAGCGAACTTTTAAAAAAAATCAAAATGTTAATTTAGTATTTTTAGAGTTGCTTTTGTCAACACAAATCAATTAATAAATTACAAAAAGTTCTTTAGTAACTCAAAATTCATGATCATTATCATCTGTCATGTCGTGTCATCTCATCTCATCTCATCATCATCACTCTATATAAGAGCCCCACAACTTTCCCATTTCCTCACTTTCAAACTAGAAGTCACATGTCATTGTTCTCTCAACAAAGAAAGAAACAACATCGTGAGTAGAACACTTCTACTATTAATACAACAGATACATTTCCTTGCTTATATACGTATACACTCACACATTGTAGTACTCCGACAAGTGTATCATCTTCATAACTATTGTTTGCTATCATTTTTTTATAACATAACTAATAGAACTTAAATATTTGTAAATTATACCAGGATGGCTTTGAGTTTTCGAGATCAGTTGGCTTTTTCCTATTGAAGTTATTCACAAATTTATCCTGACCGTGCTTTTGAGAAACAAATTGTGTGATGGTAAGTTCTACTGCATCCCTTTTTCACTATTAAAGGCTTAGTTAAATCTATTTGGATCTTTGGATTCCATTTGTACTTTTCAACTTAATTCACTTTTCCATTGTTACTTTCTTGATTTATAACAACATGACTTTAAAACCAAGGAAATTTAAAAGGAAGAAAACTCTGATAATTTACTGACAATATTCCCATACATATTAATCTTCATCAGTAAAATTATGGTTGGAGTTGGCGTTGTTTTTTGATCACTTACCCAAGTAGCTCTAGAAAGAATAACTACCACTCAAGCAAAAGGATGCTCAGTGAATAGAAAGGGGAGGAATGCCTCTTAGGCCTCTTCCAAATCTTTTACATGTGTAATTAAAAGTGCTAAAATAGATATAATGCATGAATAACGTCAATTAAAAAATAACTTAATTTTATGGACAGAATTATCGGGTTACCGGCGGCGGCAGTTTGATGCAATTTTCTGAACAAGCCAATTCATTTGGGGCCCTACAGATACACTCCATTTCCTATTCAAAGATGTCCCTAGATTTTCAGGGGACTTATTTGTAGTTAGATATCAAAGGGGATATTTTACTCAAAACAATGATTGTTCAAATGTCCCATTTGCTGTTCCAAAAGGAATCATAGGAGGAGTTATGATCTAATGAATTTTGGCTCACTTGAGAAAAAAATGCTTACCCTGGAGATGTGGGTATAACATAGTTGTTGTTGTACCCTATAATTGGTTAATGAATGTTGTTAATTTGTTGAAGATCAAGCGATAGAGGCAGGTGGTTTTATTTGTTGTGATTAACAAAAAGTCAAAGTACCCGGAAAGGAGACGAATTTTATCCTAAATGTGTAAATAAATGGCCCAAATTCACTCCCAAGTAAGTCTGGGCCACTGATTTTGAAATTCTAGGTGTTTTTTTGAGTATGTATTGGTGCTGAGTAATTAATTAGGGAGGGACCCATGTACCAGGAACTGGTTTAGAGAAAGGTTTTACCGGGAACTGGTTTAGAGAAAGGTTTTCAAAAGCCAACTGCAAAACCCCAAACAAACACTGTCTTATTGTGGCCATGTTATCTCACTACAATGAGCTACTTCAAAGGCAGTTTTTCTCCACCTTACCATGTGCTTTTTAACAAATCTACTTAATATATCCTCTCTTTTTTTCCCCTAAAGAAGAGTTTTGATCTGGTGGTGGAACTTCAAAAAATAACAGATTCCTTGTCCACAAACAAGCAAGGTTTTTGACTTAAATCTTCATACCTCTGCAGCCTTTCATCTCATAACAGAGTAGAAGTTTGGTTCCACAAGAGTTAGAGAATAAAACATAAATATAATCAAAATAAACCGAGTATACATATGAAGAAACGGATAGCTTCTTTTGTTCATGCAATTCCAAGGTTTTACCTTTCTATGATTCACATGTGTGGAAATTGAAGTTTTATTTTGGTGAACTATATTATATGCATTAGTTCACCTTTTATTTTTTCCTGTACTTTTAAAAGTTGAATTTCTGGCTTGTCTTTTGTACATTCTTCATGGGATTACTCCTGCTTACAATTGATAATGACCCTGGAATTTATTTCGTAGTCAAATTATCGGATTAGGGTATATTTTGGTTAACTACCATCATCGCTTTTGTATTGATTTTTGTTCTGTGTGCGTGCGTGCGTGCGTGCGCACGCACTCACGCGCCAATTGTAAGCTCTATAACTCTCTTTAGTGTTATGTCATAATTTATCAATTTTTTGGATGTTCATGTCCTTATCCACATACATAATTTCATTTCTTTTCAAATATTGATTTATTGCCATATGCACTATGTAGATAATCAAAGACAAATTTCATTATGATGCTTGTCGAACCTACATGTAAAATATCCGTTTTGACAAAACTTGCCCTCTTTTCTTTATGAGCTAAAGCAATGTTGTAACATGAAGTTGCTCCATGTGTTATGCAACATGATTCAAGCTATACATATCGTTGGGTGGTAAATGTCTTTTATTTGTTTTTTGCAGGATTTGTGATGTGCTTTTAGTCTCCCTGTTGGTTGGTTTCATATCTAGTCTCAGGTTGAGTCCCTTTTAAGTGTAACGAATATTTGAGAACTAGCTTAATTTACATGGACATTGCATGTTGGGAATTCATAGTTTATGTTGCAGGTGAGCATGTTTCGAAGAATTGACGAAGTTCACAATTCGGGTATCCTCTCTCATCGGTTATTGTTTTTTGTAATTTCCTTTACCCATATAAGGAAAATATTCCTCTGAAAGGGGAAAAAGGGGTTTGTTTTTTATATAAGTTATTTTTGTATGAATTGGTATCTATGGAAGCTTTGATCCAATGATTAGATCATTTTCTCTAGGTTGGTGTTCTGTTTTCTTTGATATTAGTCTAAAAGAGTGCATGTACATTTTAAAGTATGAGAAATGGCTTCCAACTTTGACTTTCTCTTCATTTGATTTTGGTAAATGTTTTCAATGTGTTTCTTATTCAACTTCTTCTATTTCCCAACCAATCATATCCACTTAATGGAGAGGCTGCGACTCTGATGATCTGGGACCATACTCCTTATAATTAGAGAGTAATGCTTATGATTAAAGAGTAATCGGTAGTGTCCTCCAATTGTTATCCTTTCTGGACATATGTTCTTTCAATGGCAGAGACGACCATTATCACAAACTCCTCGGTGTTAAATTCGTCATCCAAAATAATTTCTTATGGTCAGTGCCTTTGTGCTGCGGAGGTTATTTAATTATGCTTAGGTGATGCATTTTGTCTAAACTTTAATTCCTAGACTTTTCTGTTAGGACCTTGGTTAATTTGATTTATATCAAGCATAAAAGAGCCGTGCTAGCAAGTAGCGATTGATCTTTTCCCTAGACTAGAAATTGGGTAGTCCACTAAATACGGAAGCGGGGAAGGGGCTCTCTCTTTCTCCCAATTTAGTTTCATGACCAACCTTTATATGCTGAAATTCTCTCTAGAAGTCATGTAGTCCCATTTTTTTTTCTATAAACGTATTGTGTCAATCTTATGGGTAGGGCATGGTTTTTAAAGGTCAATGTGTTCTGCATTTCATTGTTATGTTATTAGCATTTTGTTAACAACTAACTCATCCTTGTGTTGTCTACTAGCAAAATATTTTACTAACGAAATTGGATTTTGTCGGATAAATTTAAGTTGGTTTTCAGGTTAGAAGTGATGAAGAATCATCAGGTTGATAATAAGCCTCAAAGTGGGAGAAAGTCACTCGAAAAGTTAGTCTTATGGACATGAAGGAGAAAAATTGAGATGAGTCAGCTCAATCAAGGACTTAAACTAAACCCACTTCCAAATCCTTGATTGTTTATCATTGGGTTTTCAAACTGGTTATTTGGGCATCACATTGATGATTGATTTTGGATATTTTTGCGTTGTTTGAATGTTGTTTGTTAATTTGATTAATACTAGGATGCAAGGAAAGTGAAGGGCATCGGGGGAAGCAAGAAAATGCAATGGTGAGATGAAAGGTGATAAAAGGGATGGTTAATTAGAAGAAGGATAATGCTGAAGAAGCCCCAACTTAGTTCAGTCATGGAAATTGGAAGGGATGTTACTTGCACTGTAATTTCATTTATAAAAATTGGGCTGATTATAAAGACGTTACTCTCTCTCTCTCTCTCTCTCTCTCTCTCTCTCTCTCTCTCTCTCTCTCTCTCTCATAGGAGTGTTGTCCATTGTTGGCAAAATTATCTCGAAAAAATTAAACTTGAGAATGAGCACGGAACTTGAGCAATGAGCACATACAATATAAGTCTGGATTAATACATGTATACCTAAAATAAGAAGAATGTAAACTCCATGTTAACGACATTGTTGGTGTGATATGGGGGCACCAAGCCATGTTTTAATTATCAACAACAATAACATCAACAACGGGCAACAAGTGACGTGCAAAGCACGTCAGTTACCAACTAGTTTTTTAAAATGGGGCTACTACCACCGACAATGACAAACACTCTACTTATACTTAGGGTTCAAAACAAAACATGGGCTTAACCCATCCATTGGGCCGTAAACAAAAAGAAATAGACTAGCCCACTACATAAAACATTAAGCCCAAAAACAAATAACTAGATGGTCCAATTGAAAAAGATGCAAAACATTAATTTTAACAGATACATCATGTTTTCTTGCTTCTTCTAGTTTACTAGTATCATGGAGGTGTAAGAGGACGTATAGTTCATTCCAAATTAAAAACGCTCTTCAAAATACTGGTGTGTATCTTTGTGAACTTCAAAAACGAATTTTTAAACTGTAAAAAGAGCAAATTTTATATGACATACACTAGGAGCATATATTACTGTACAAAATTCAATGGGTAACAGGTGAAGTGTGACATCAACAATGGGTAACAGGTGAAGTGTGACATCAACAATGGGCAACAAGTGACGTGCGAAGCAGGTCAATT